>CM076578.1:577770692-578031501 GCA_034641835.2 Pinus albicaulis | reverse complement strand
ATTACACACAGCAGAGTGTTTTAGGAAAAATACAGAGCATACACAGCAGTGTTTATTTTAGTGAGACAGAGTGTGTTTTTACACAGAAAGTGAGTTTTATTTGTGCACTGTGACAGCAGCAGTCACAATTGTAAATCCCTCTGGTTGAGGAAGTATTGTAACAACGGTTTTGTTTATATGAAATAGAATTTTTTTTCTGAGTTGGAAACTCTGTCTGTGAGTGAATTTAGTATTTTTCTCTGTGTTAAGGAAGGCAGTTTTTATTATTTTGGAATTCTGAAAATTCCAACATGGTATCAGAGCTAGTCCAGGCTATTTGAAGGTCAAATAAGCTGAAGGAAAGGAGTTCTTTGTTGCAGCAACTTCTCCAGCAGTGTGAAGACTCAGCCAAGAAGAATCCGAAGGTATTTCTCTATACATTTTTGTGTTACTGTTGCAGTACAGTTGGTTAGTTTTAAACACATAGTCAAGTGTTTTTTGAAGCATAGTTAAAGAGTGCAGAATGGCTGGAGCCAGCACAGGTATGAGTTTGGGAAATATCCATCTCCCACAATTCAATGGAAAAAATTATGACTACTGGTCAATAACTATGAAAGCTTTATTTACCTCACAAGAGTTATGGGAATTAGTTGAGGATGGCTTTGAAGAGCCAGCAAATAAAGCAGAGTTTTATGTCTTAACTCAAGCAGAAAGGGAGTCACTGAAGAACAATAAGAAGAGAGATGCCAAGGCTCTTTTCTTCTTGTATCAAGCAGTGCATGAGAGTGTGTTTCCAAGGATAGCAGCAGCTAAGAAATCCAGTGAAGCATGGGAAACTCTCAAGACAGCTTATCAAGGCATGGAAAGAGTGAAGACAACAAAACTTCAGTTGCTGAGGAGAGACTTTGAGACTCTCTGTATGAAAGAGTCAGATAACATTGACTCATTCTTCACTCATGTGATTGGAATGGTCACACAAATAAGATCTCATGGAGAGACTCTTGAAGACAAGAGGATTGTGGAAAAACTCTTGAGAAGTTTACCCTCAAGATTCGATGTGATTGTCACCACCATAGAGGAGACTAGGGATCTCACAAAGTTTTCAGTGGATGAACTACATGCATCACTGATAACCCATGAACAGAGATTGAGTAGGAGTGAAAACTCATCTCTTGAGCATGATTTTAAGACCCATATGTCTTTCGGAAGAGGAAGAGGGCAAGGCAGAGGAAGAGGAAAAGGCAGAAGCCAAAACAGAGGTGGAAGGAACAGTCCAGCAAATGCTCAAGGAAGGGGCAGCAATCCAAATCAGCATCAAGGCCAAGGCAGCCAGCAAAGTGGACAACAGAATGATCAAGGACAAAGGTATGATAAATCCAATGTTCAATGTTACAATTGTAAGAAATATGGTCATTATGCTAATGAATGTAGAAAGAAGAAACAAGATATGAGAAGTGGAACTAGTGCAAATTTCACTAGAGAAAATAGCAGCCAAAACAATTTGTTTTTAGCTTGTAATATGGTTGAAGAAAAGAATGAATATTTAGGGTTTCTAGACTCCGGTTGTAGTAACCATATGATAGGAAACTTAGCAATGTTTTCTATGTTAGATGAGAGTGTGCAGTCACAAGTCACACTAGGAACTGATAGCAAAGTTTCTGTTATGGGAAAAGGAGATGTAAATGTTTTAACAAGACTAGGTGCAAAGAAATCCATAGCAGATGTTTATTATGTTCCAGGAATGAAATGTAATCTCTTAAGTATTGGACAGCTTGTCCATAAGGGGTATAATTTTTTCTTTGATAATGATGTTTGTACCATCATGGATAAACCACCCAGCAAGCAGTGTATTGCTGAAGTGAAGATGACAAGGAACATGATGTTCCCTCTTAGAATGAGAGCAGATTTGAAGAATGGTGAAGAGAAAGCAGCAGTTGCACAGGAAACTTTCCAAAGCGAACCAAAGGATGATAATTGGTTATGGCACTTGAGATTTGGTCATCTCAACTTTGGAGGTCTTAATTTGTTGAACAGAAAAGGAATGGTAAGTGGTTTACCATTGATAGAGAAACCGGACAGCCTTTGTGAAGGTTGTATTCTTGGGAAACAACACAGAGAAAATTTTCCTTCCGGGAAAAGCATAAGGGCGAAAGCACCCTTAGAGATTGTCCACTCAGATGTATGTGGACCGATGCAAATTCCATCGCTTGCAAGCAGCCACTATGTGTTAACTTCCATAGATGATTTTACAAGAAAAACTTGGGTTTACTTTTTGAAAAACAAAAGTGAAGTGTTTGAAAAATTTTGCAATTTCAAAGCACTTGTTGAGAACCAGAGTGGGATGCATATCAAAGTCTTAAGGACTGATAGAGGAGGTGAGTATATCTCTAAATATTTTCTACGTTTTTGTAGAGAAAATGGTATTCAAAAGCAGTTTACAACTAGATATACTCCGCAGCAAAATGGAGTAGCCGAAAGGAAGAATAGAACCATAATGGACATGGTGAGGAGTATGTTAAAGGCAAAGCATTTGCCTAATGATTATTGGGTTGAAGCTGTACATTGTGCAGCATACATTTTGAATAGGTGCCCTAAAAAAGTAGTGATGAACAAAGTGCCGGAAGAGGCATGGAGTGGCACAAAGCAAAGTGTCACACATATGAAGGTTTTTGGATGTGTGGCTTATGCACACATTCCGGATCAGCTAAGGAAGAAGTTGGACAGCAAGGGGGAGAAATGTATTTTCATTGGATACAGTGAGGAATCCAAGGCCTATAGGTTATACAGCCCATCCACCAAGAATTTTATTGTGAGCAGAGATGTTCAGTTTATTGAAAAGGAAGCTTGAAATGAAAGCATAGAGAAAACAGTGAATGTTAAACACTGTTTATCTCATGATGAAAATGATGATGAGTTCGCTGAAATACATCCCCAAACAACAACACCAACAAAAGAGCAGCAGAGCACACCCTTGAGGAGAAATGAAAGTGCTTCTCCAAGCACACCACAAGGAGGAAATTCAAGTGCTTCTTCAAGCATTTGTACACCTACTGAAAGAGGTAAGAAATTCAGAAGTTTGAAAGATATTTATGAACAAGATTTAGCTAATGAAGGTATCAATTCTTTGTTTGCTTTATATTGTCATATTGATGATCCTGTTCATTTCGAAGAAGCTATCAAGGATGAGAAATGGATAGAAGCTATGGATGAGGAAATAAATGCCATAGAAAGGAACAAAACTTGGGATTTGGTTGAACTCCCAAAAGGTAAAGATGTCATTGGTGTTAAATGGGTCTACAAGACCAAGAGTAATGCTGAAGGCAAGATAGAGAGACACAAGGCGAGGCTTGTTGTCAAAGGCTATAAGCAGAAGCATGGCATAGATTATGAGGAAACTTTCGCACCGGTTGCCAGAATGGAAACCGTGAGAGCAGTGTTGTCCATAGCAGCACAAAATAAATGGAAAGTTTACCAAATGGATGTGAAGTCAGCATTCCTGAATGGAGTGTTAATGGAAGAGGTTTACATTGATCAACCTCTCGGCTATGAAAAGAAAGGCCAAGAGCACAAAGTGTGCAAGTTGAAGAAAGCTCTTTATGGGCTGAAGCAAGTGCCAAGAGCGTGGTACAGTAGGATAGATTCATATCTACTGGAAAATGGTTTTGAAAAGTGTGAGGGAGAACCCACCCTCTACATCAAAGAACAAGATGGTAAAATTTTGATTGTAGTCTTATATGTTGATGATGTTATTTTTACAGGTAATGATGATTGCCTTATTGAACATTTTAAAACAGTCATGAAGGAAGAATTTGAAATGAATGATATGGGTTTGTTGAGATACTTCTTGGGAATAGAAGTAGAACAAGATGAAAATGGAATTTTTATCTCACAGTCAAAGTATGCTAATGAGGTACTTGAAAGATTTAACATGCAGGAATGCAAAGCAGCAATCACTCCCACAGTGATGGGATTAAAACTCAGCAGAGAGGACAGCAGCAAGGATTTTGATCCTAGTTTATACAAGAGCATAGTTGGCAGCCTCATGTATTTGACTGCAACTAGGCCGGACATAATGCATGCCGTTAGTTTGATTTCCAGGTTCATGGAAAAGCCAAAGGATGCACATTGGCAAGCAGCAAAAAGAATTTTGAGGTATGTTAAAGGTACTAAAAGGTTTGGTATTTTTTATACTACTTCAGAAAATTCAGATTTAGTTGGATACACTGATAGTGATTGGGCTGGAAGTGTAGATGATCGGAAGAGCACTTCCGGTTATGTTTTTCATATGGGTTCAGGAGCCATTTCATGGGCTTCTAAGAAACAACCCATTGTAGCATTATCTACAGCAGAAGCGGAATATGTGGCAGCTACAGCAGCAGCGTGTCAAGCAGTTTGGATGAGAAAAATGTTGAGAAGCTTATGTCAAGAATAGGTAAAAGGGACAGTGATATTTTGTGACAATAGTTCAGCTATTGCATTGTCTAAAAATTATGTTTTTCATAAAAGGACAAAGCACATTGACACCAAGTTTCATTTCATATGGGAATTGGTTAGCAATGAAGAGATTGTTTTGCAGCACTGCAGAACAGAGGATCAATTTGCAGATATCCTCACAAAGCCACTAGTGCAGAAAAGCTTTGAATATTTCAGGAAATGCATGGGTATGCAAGAAAACCCAGCAGTTGAAATTAAGGGGGAGTGTTGGAATTAATTTCCAACTGCACGGACGCGGCAGTGAAGAGGCCAAGCGGTACTCAATTCCGCGGGGGTCCATCAGGCAGGGCAGGCACATGAGAGAACCCCCTCGGAATGCTGACATCATCAGCGGCGGGCCCACACATTATACGCCCACACATTATGTGTTAAAAAAAAAAGGATGGCAGATCAAATGTTTTTATCACGGCATTTTTTAATAGTTGGTTTTAAAAAGGTTTTAAATGTTTTTTTTATATATGCACAGCAGCGTATTTTAAAAGACAGAGACAGAGAACTGTATTTTTTTTAATTACACACAGCAGAGTGTTTTAGGAAAAATACAGAGCATACACAGCAGTGTTTATTTTAGTGAGACAAAGTGTGTTTTTACACAGACAGTGAGTTTTATTTGTGCATTGTGACAGCAGTAGTCACAATTGTAAATCCCTCTGGTTGAGGAAGTACTGTAACAACGGTTTTTTTTATATGAAATAGATTTTTTTTCTGAGTTGGAAACTCTGTCTGTGAGTGAATTTAGTATTTTTCTCTGTGTTAAGGAAGGCATTTTTTATTATTTTGGAATTCTGAAAATTCCAACAAGATGTGGGGATATCACTTTTAGGATCCCGTACAAGAAGCCACTCATTTAAGGTTGTTAAAGCAACTAGCATGTGTGTTGTAGGAACCTTGTGAGTGAGATTGAATTTCTTCTTTTGCAGTTTCACAGGTTTGACAGAGAAGGAGAGACATCGTAGTTGGACGGCGTTGATATTGTGGTCAGTATAGTGGACCCTATAAAGGAGCCTCCTCTTGTCACATCAAATAATGTTCTATCTATCCTTGCCATGGATTATCCCGTGGATAAAGTTTCATGCTATGTTTCTGATGATGGAGCAGCAATGTTGACTTTTGAAACCCTTTCAGAAACTTCAGAATTTCCAAGGAAATGGGTGCCATTTTGCAAAGAGTTAAGTATCGAGCCCAGGGCTCCAGAATTTTACTTTGCCCAGGAGATTGATTATTTGAAGAATAAAGTACAACCTTCTTTTGTTAAAGAACGAAGAGCAATGAAGGCAAGTTCCCATTAAAGTCTGGAAATGTAAGTGATACTTCTGTTGGTTTATTGGTTTTTCTTTCTCTTGACATCTTCCATCTCTGTGCCAATATCAGAGGGAATATGAAGAGTACAAGATCCAGATGAATGCTCTCGTGGCCAACGCACAAAAAGTGCTAGATGAGGGATGGACCATGCAAGATGGAACTTCATGCCTAGGCAACAACACTCGAGACCATCCTGGGATGATCTAGGTATCAGATACTCGTATTTTACCCCAGAGTATTTTTATTTCCTTTGTATTCTATATGCAGTAGCACAATTGTCTTTCCCTTTTTTGTTAACATGCTTATAAATATGTTTCAAGTAACGTAATTAGTACTATTGAATTTTTCACTTTCCTCTTAAGGTATTCTTACGTCACACTGGGGGAGTTGACAATGATGGAAATGAAATACCAATGTTAGTTTATGTATCACGTGAAAAGAGCCCTGGTTTCTAAGTTTCTACTATCGTCACAAATGGCCTCTTTCTGTTGAACCTTGATTGTGATCATTATATAAACAACATGTTTTTTCTAATGGATCCAGTTCTTGGGAAGAAAACTTGCTATATACATTTTTCTCAGAGATTTGATGGCATTGATCGACATGATAGATATGATAATCGTAACACTATATTCTTTCATGTAAGCATTGATCAACACCCAAAATGTCCTCTTATATGCAATTCAACCTTGTATATTAATTCTGAAATCTCTGCAGATCAGCTTGAGAGGTTTTGATGGTATCCAAGGGCCTATTTATGTGGGTACAGGGTGTTCTTTTAATACCTTCTTGTGCATCCTTGTAATCTAATTTTGAGTAGAAAGGTTCTCTATTTAAATTCATGGGTTCTCCCAAAAAATTTGCTCGAATCTAACTTATTCACTTATAAAGTGAATAAGTAAGATCCAAAATGACATATATAAATAATATCAAGAAGGGTGATCCATCCTTTATAAACAAATAATATCAAGAAGGCTTTATCGATCTCTGCCTCTTGCTAATACCTAATCCTTTGCTTGTTGTGCAGTGAAAGTACCAATACCCACAGTGAAGAGCTCAATATCTTGACATGAGCCAAAAGATCTTGTGTCACTCCACACACCCGTTTAAAACTGGCATGCATCCTATGTCACTCACTTCACTTGTTGTTATTGTTGGTTCTGCTTCAACAATATGAGTTATTCCTTCTTGCCTTCTCCCTTCCTTCAGAAATTATGGGCATTCAAATATTGTTGGTCCTCTTCTTCTAGATATATGAAATATTCTTCCAATAGGTTGCTCCAACATAAATCTTCTTCCAGTAGGTTGGTCCACTATGTTGGAGTTTGCTTCCCTTTCTTCTTGTTTTTCTCTTAGTTGTGTTGTCCTCTCCAAAATCCTTTACTTCTCCTCATGGTATTTAGATTTTATTCAATTTCTCCTCAATCCTAAAGGCTACTTGATAAGCTTCTACAACTAAATGAAAATTTCACACATGAAATGAATCCTGAATGGGATAACTCAGACCATTCACATACATGGCAATGGATTCTGGACTCTCCTCATTTTTTCCAAACTTTGTTTCATAAAATGAATCCTGAATGGCATAAATTAGATCATTCACATACCTGGAAATGGATTCTAGACACTCCTCATTTTGTTCAGACTTTATTTCTGTAATAGACTTTTCATTGTAGAATACTTTGTTTCTGCAACAAAATTTTCTCTTGCCCTGCAACAAAGTTTTCTCTTGCCATGCTCATGCCCAAGAATCTACTTTTTCTGCAACAGACTTTGCTCCTACCCAAGAATATGTTGTTTCTACAACAGAGTTTTCTCCTGCCCTGCAACAGACTTTTCTCTTTCCCAAGAGCTCCTACCATCATGCTCTTGGGCATGAACTAGTTGCTCCGCAACCATCCTTGTTTTATTTTGTGTTCCAGTAAGCAGCATGGAGTTTATTATAATGGGTTCCTGTAAAGTCAGATCCTTCGCTGAGGTGACCATATCCTATGTTGATATTCAAAAGAAGATTCAGTACCCACACTAGTGCATTAAGCACTTGGTTGCATTAAGCACCTACACTAGGGTGGGGCCCACAGGGCTATTTTGGGTGCATGTCTATTTTTATTATCCCTTAATTTAGATGAGAATTAAACTGTAATCTATTCTCAATGTGGACTTGAAATAGTTAACTGAAGTGGAAAATTCAGTTAGCTAGTGAATTTCGAGTTAGAGGTTGGTTGGTGGGACATGAAGAGTAATTCTAGTTGTAACAGAGTTCGAAGTGCAGTGGTGCATGAGTTGGTGAAATTTGTAAATCAGTTTAACTCAGTTAAGTGAGTTAAACTCAATTTACTAGTTGTAACTAAAGATAAACTAGTGAGAGATGTAGTGAATTAAATTTTAATTAATTCATAATTAGTGATCTCACATGCAACTGAGGATTTACTATTATTAGTTGCATGCATGTCTGATCCAGTGGATATCTAGTCGAGTTCTAGGTGAAAGGGAAGTTGACTATCAGTTGTGACATTATCCGCTTGCACACATGCAGGAAAAAATCCATTGGATGTTCCAATGATACTTGCACAGTCAAGGAAGGCAAGATTGCATCAATTCATGGATTTCATTCAGTAGGGATTATGCAGTGAAGGCAGGATGTTTGGAGGCAGTAAATTGGCTAAGGAAATTTTCAATATTTTACATGACAGTGTGAGACAATTAGCTGATGTACAGAGGGCTCTTGTGAGAAGAGTTTTGTATGTAATAGTTTCATGATCCATGATATAATATACAATAGAAGATAGTGGGGGTTTTTAGCTATAAGCTTTCCCCGGGAAATTGTCTGTGTTGTGTGTGATTGATATTTATTCATGTTGATGTGATTAGCAATTGTATTTTTAATTCCACAAAATATTTGTAGAAGCGATTCAGTATTTAACTTTAGTACATTTTTAGATCAGGTGAATCCAAGATATACATACATATTATATAATTTCTACATGGTATCAGAGCACAGGAAATTGCATAAGTGAAGCATTTGTTGATTTTGTGACTGGATAGAATTCGAACTTGCAGAAAGACTTTCCTGGTGCTACAACTAATTTAAGGTCAAAATGGCTTTAAATGGCTTGAGGTTAGAGTATGCACTCGAGGGAAGCTCGAACTACATTTCTTGGAAGGACAGGATGAAGGCAGTACTCGAAGACAATGGGTTAAAGGAATTCATTGAAAAAGATGTTCCTAAGCCTGATGCTGCAAATATTGATGCATGGCAAAAGAAAGTGGAAAAGGAGAGGAGGATCCTATTTGAGGGAGTACGAGACCACATTGTCTCAAGCCTCCATGAGAAAGCCACACCATATGCTATGTGGAAGGCTTTGAAGAATCTATTCCAGAGCAGCAACAACCATAGGAAATTTGCGCTCAAAGATAAACTCAGGAGGATCAAGATGGAAAAGGGTGACATCATTCGAAAGTATCTCATGAAGTTTATCCAATGTTGGGATGAACTAGGGAGTGTGGGAATAACATTCGATGATGATGATTTTGTGAGTTTGGCTCTCCTAGGACTTACTAAGAGTAAGCACAGTTATGAAGACTCTCTCAACGAACAGGAAAAATTTCCAGATTGGGAACGACTGTGGTCGGATTTGGTGCAGGAGGAGTTAGACGGAACACCAGATATTTCTCTTCATAAAAGCATGATGATGAAGAGGATTTTTCTTTGGCTGCTAAGGCAAAGAAGGGGAAGGGGAATAAATTCCATTCTAAATCCAAGTCTAAAGGAAAGAAGCAGGACATGTCCAAGGTGAAGTGTTTTCGCTGTCACAAAGATGGGCATTTTTCTACTAACTGTCCACAAAAGAAGAAGAACAAAAAGGCTACTAGATCTGTAGCTGGTGAGGCCCTTACCTCGCAATTTGAGCTTGACTTCTCCTTGAATTCATGCATGGTGTCAAGCGCATTGGGATTGGTGAGGTATTGGGATAGTGGGTCTTCCTTTCACATGACAAGAGATAAGGAAATTTTCAATGACTTGGAGGAGAAAGATCTCTAAATGCATTATGAGATGGGAAATGACGGATGGTATAGTGCTACCGGGATTTGTACTGTTACCTTTCAAAGGGATTTAGGTAAACCATTTCAATTAAAAGATGTAATGCATGTACCAGGTCTGAAGAAAAAATTTCTCTTAGTCGCAATGTTGGAGGACAGAGGCTACGACGTTGTTTTTAGTGATGGAAAAGCTTTCCTGTGACATAAAACAACGGGTAAAGCCAAGAGGATAGGGATTCGAGTTAACAATATCTACAAGAAGGAGGTAGATGGCTGCACTTCCATGATGGGCAAGGCAGAAAAAGTTGTGAGCCAGGATGAGGGCAAATTATGGCACAAGCGTTTATGCCATATTCATCACGAAGCCTTGAAATTCACGCAACAAATATCTACTAGACTTCCAATGGGAACAATTGCTCAGTTAGATCAGTGCAAGGGTTGCACCATGGGGAAGTATGTAAAGTCCAACTTTCATGAGAAGGAGATCCGAGCTTCGGGGATCCATAAGAGAGCTCACACAAACATGTGTGGACCATTCTCGGCTTCTTCAACAAAAAAACATAAGTACTATGTAATATTTTTCGATGAATTTTCTCGTAAATGCTAGATCTTCTTCATGCAGAAGAAAGATCAAACATTCTCTAAGTTTTGTGAGTTTAAGGCTTTGGTGGAGAAAGAGTCGAGGAAGCAAGTGAAGGTTATTAGGAGCAATAATGGTGGAGAATACATCTCTAACGAATTCAAGAACTTTTGTAGCAAAGAAGAAATTTGAAGATAACTCATAGCGCCTCATAGCCCACATGAAAATGGGGTTGCAGAGAGGAAGAATAGAACGATCATGGGTGTAGCACAAGCGATGTTGCATGATCAGGGCCTACCAATTCATTTGTGGGCAAAAGCATGCTACACTGCAATTTATGTGCAAAATTGTTGTCCTCATAGAGTACTTGGCATGAGTACACCTGCAGAAGCTTTCATGGGTAAGAAACATGATGTTTCACACTTTAAGATTTTTGGCTAATCTATTTATGTGCATGTGACCAAGGATGCTAGGAAGAAGTTGGAATCGGCTACTGAGGTTGGGATTTTTTTGGGGTACACAGAAACACCCCATAATTATCATGTGTGTTTTCCAAACAACAGAATGACTATTGTGCGATGAGATATAAAATTTGATGAGGGGAAAGCCATGCGGTTGTCCCTTGAGAGTGATTTGGATTTACACACAGAGGAGGGACAGATGGTTCCCAAGGATGAGTCTCAAGATTTGGATAGAACACATGAGGAGGTTCATGGAGTGGAGGAAATAATTCATGCAGAGCCATCCATCAAAAGTGGCAGAAGGCACACCACGGAAGCTAATAGGCCGAGACTTGATGCTGCATAGAATGTAGGAGCCCCTACTTCACATCACAGACAAAGGCAGTCTCCTAACCGATTTACTGGATACATGGCTCTCACGAGAAAATGTATTGTGACTGAACCATCTTCCTTTCAGGAAACAGTGCAGCAGCCTACTTGGGTTGATGCAATGGTGGATGAGTATGACTCCATTGTCAAAAACAATGCATGGGAAATTGTCCCAAGACTAGTTGAGAAATCAGTGGTAGGTTCGAGATGGATATACAAGGTAAAGCAAGCTTCTGATGGGAGTGTGGAGAAATACAAGGCTAGATTTGTGACCTGGGGCTTCATACAGATCGAGGCGATAGATTGTGATGAGACCTTTGCACTTGTCGCAAGGTACTCTTCCATAATGTCCATCCTTGCACTCTCAGCGCATATGGGCTGGTGCATTCATCAGATGGATGTGAAAATTGTGTTTCTCAATGGGATCATTGAGGAATAGGATTACATAGAGTAGCCTGAAGGTTTAGAGATCTTCAATAGTGAGCCGCACGTGTGCAGGCTCAAAATAGAGTTGTATGGGCTGAAGCAAGCACCCTGTGCTTGGTACACTCATATAGACAGCTATTTCACTGGACTGGGCTTCACCAAAAGTGAAGTAGATGCTCCTGTACCAGATTGTGGTTGAGGGTAAGCTATTTATCATTGTTCTTTATGTTGATGATCTAATTTTGACTGGTGATGAGTAGCTGATACACTCATGCAAGGAGGATCTTATAAGGGAGTTCGCAATGAAGGATATGGGCCTCCTTCATTATTTCCTTGGATTGGAAATATGGCAGCGGGATGGTGAATTTTTTGTGTCTCAAGGAAAGTATGCAAAGAAGATACTGGGTAGGTTTAACATGGAGAGCTACAAACCCATGGATACTCATCTTCCAGGAAATTAGAGGAAAGAGGATGCTACTTCTAGAGAGGTAGTGGATGCTACTATCTATCAACAATTATTGGGTTCACTAATGTATCTATTGAACACAAGATTGAACATTTTATATGCAATTAAAGAACTGAGTCAAGCTATGGTTAAACCTACCAAGCTCTTTTGGAAGGTGGGGAAGCATGTCCTCAGATACCTGAGGGGAAAATTAGAGTATGATATATGGTACATGCAGATAGATGGAGTGAATGTGCATGGCTTCATGGATGTAGATTGGGCTAACAGTCCATCGGATAGAAAGAGAACATCAGGAGGGATATTTAGTATAGGGTCTACAACTGTTTCTTGGTACAACAGGAAGCAGAGATCTGTGGCACTCAGTTAAGTGGAAGCAGAATACATGGCAGCAATTCAAGCTGCATGTGAGGCTATCTGGATGAGAAAGATCTTGGTTGGTTTGTTTGGTTCTCATATGCATCCGACAGTGATTCATTGTGATAATCAGAGTTGCATTAAACTCTCTATTAATCCTATGTTTCATGATAGGTCCAAGAAAATAGATATTTAGTACCATCATCTGATATATTGTGTGAAGAGGAGGATCATGTTGCTTCAGTACATTCCCATGGAAGATCAGGATGCAAATATTCTGATGAAGGCGCTCACTAGGAGAAAATTCCAATACCATAGAGACAGGATCGGGGTGAAGGATAATCCCTTTCTTGTTGAGAGGGAGTGTTGAGATTCAACAAGAATATTCAGCACCCACACTAGTGCATTAAGCACCTGGTTGCGTTAAGTGCCTACACTAGGGTGGGGCCCACCAGGCTATTGTTGGGTGCATGTCTATTTTTATTATCCCTTAATTTAGATGGACATTAAACAGTAATGTATTCTCAATTTGGACTTGAAATAGTTAAATGAAGTGTAAAATCCAGTTAACTAGTGAATTTCGAGTTAGAGGTTGGTTGGTGGGACATGCAGGGTAATTCTAGCTGTAACAGAGTTTGAAGTGTTGTGGTGCATGAGTTGATGAAAGTTGTAAATCATTTTAACTCAGTTAACTGAGTTAAACTCAGTTGTGCTAGTTGTAACTGAAGATAAACTAGTGAGAGATCTAGTGAATTAAATATTAATTAATTCACAATCAGTGATCTCACATGCAACTGAGGATTTATTATTATTAGTTGCATGCATGTCAGGTCTAGTGGAGATCTAGTTGAGATCTGGGTGAAAGGGAAGTTGACTATCACTTGTGAGATTATCTGCTTGCACACATGCAGGCAAACATCCATTAGATGTGCCAATGATACTTGCGCAGTCAAGGAAAGCAAGATTGCATCAATTCAGGGATTGGATTTAGCAGGGATTGCGCAGTGAAGGCAGGTTGTTTGGAGGCAATAAATTGGCTAAGGAATTTGCCAATTTTTGCATGATAGTGTGAGACAATTAGCTGATGTACTGAGGGCTCTTGTGAGAAGAGTTTGTATGTAATTGTTTCATGATCCATGATATAATATATAATAGACGATAGTGGGGTTTTTAGCTGTAATATTTCCATGGGAAATTATCAGTGTTGTGTGTGATTGATCTTTCTTCATGTTCATGTAATTAGCGATTGTGCTTTTATTCCCGTAAAATATTTGTAGAAGCGATTGAGTATTTAACTTTAGTACATTGTTAGATCGGGTGAATCCAAGATATACCTACATATTGTATAATTTCTACATCCTGCAATAAATCAGAAGGTTGGTTTATACCACAAATAAAACTAATTGAAAGGTCAGTTTATATTTATATAACACAGTTAAAACACATGGTGCGGAATGTATAACATGGTTCAGTTATTAATGCAGTGGAGTGTGAGGTTTTTGTTTCCCTTTCCAAGTTTAAAACACACAAAAAAACCAAAATAATTATGCCTAGGCCTTTTCTTCCTTATGATTTACACGAGAAGGATGTGCTATTCGGCAGAGAAGAATGGAGCCAAGCAATATCGACATCGAAACTAATGTTTGCAAACATTCTCAAATGATAAGCTCATGCATGTTGACAAACTCCCCTAGTTCGCAGGCGAAGCAAAACAAGGCTATTCCAAATATAAATATTACTAGCAATTGCCCCAAAAGGTGCAAAGAGAGGCTGATAGGTTTGTTAATTTGGAAGAGTTTTATGAGAAAGACATTTGTAGACATGTATGCCATATGTTTTTCATTTCCTAAAATAGAAGATCATCCTTTGAAGATAACTATAACACATACCCTAATTGAAAAATATAAAGAATACGTTTATGTTTGTTTTAATGTTTATGCATTTCAATTTAAAATAAAACTTTTGTTCCATGGTGTTATAAATTATTTTATTTTATGTAAAATAGTGTAATGTGTTCATTCTCTTCTTTTTTTCACCTTATAACTTTCATCATATAATTTAAGTTTTAAATATACTTTAAGAAAAATATTTAAATATTATTCTTCTAAAATAAATTACAAAACGTTTACTAAATTTATTATCATTATAATAATTAGCTAATTAACACAATTTTTAATTATTATTTAATATGTATAGCAATAATATTTTTAAATATGCTTTGGTTATTGTTTAAATATGAATCCATATGAATAAAATTTGGACGATAAAGTAACTAAAAAAATAATTTTATAACTAAATTTGATTAACACACACAACTCTCCTCCATCCCATATTATTTCATGCTTCTCACGATGATAATAAATATTGATGTATGACATGTTAATCCTTTCTAGCAATAAATTATTTATCTGGTTAGATATCATAATTATAAAACACAATTAAAAAACTTGAATGCATAAATCTAACTATCTAACTAACCACCAAACTATCATATGTGGTCAAAAAAATGTAAATCATGATTACAATATTTAAGATATTCATTCTATTTTTTGTGCAGAGAATAAGCCTCTTGAGCTAAGGCCAACCAACACTAAAAATAAGCCATCAGCTATATTCTCATAAAAAGGTTCTAGAGAAAGAGGCTGTTAATTATTATTAGTTCCGGAATTTACTTTATAAATCATTATGAAAAATGACATATATAGAATATAATTGAATATTTTTATTTAGTTTTGGGAATTATTTAGATTAATGTGACAGTAAAATGAGATTTATTTAATTCTTTATGTTTTATTGAGTTCTTCTACTTTACTTACCTGGATACATGATATCACAACATCACGTGTACAACATTATTTTCTTCTCCTTGCTTACAATGCAAGAAAAGACGCTTTTTTATTTATTTATATTTTTCCTGCATGGAGATTTTCTCTCGGAAGTATTGTTGGCTTTTTTTTTTGTTAGTTTATTTAGCTCCTATTAATGAAATCTCAATTTTTGGGCTAAATACCATCATACCACCACAACTTCATCCACAAAATTCTTATTTCCTCAATGGTGCCACATTGGAAAGATGAAGAAATAAGGGAGGCTAATTCACATTTCTCAATTTCTGGCCTAGATACCATCATACCACCACAACTTCATTCAGCAACAAATGTAAAATATAATGCTTATTTTCTCAATTGTGGCACATTGAAGACATGAAGAAATAAGGGAGGCTAATTCACATTTCTCAGGCCTGAGATTTTCTTAGGAACATATTGTTGTAAAAAAAATATTCTCTTCAAAAAGGAGATTCATTTTGATTCACTTTCATGCATATTCCTATTATATTGCAAAATATGTTTTTCCTCATAATCAGATTGCAATGCATACTTACTAAACATAAAATAAATTCGAAAAACATATAAAAGAAATTTCTGAGTGATAGGATTAGAAACTACCTACATGCATGGGCAAGGGATGTCAGTAATCTTACCTAACAATTATTCTTCATTTTATCTTGATATCATCTTAAAACTCTTTAAAAGAGAATCTAGGGTTTTTAAGCTTTTCTCTCAACAGAAATGAGGTTGCACATAATTAAATAAAAAATAAAATACAATTGTATAGAATTCTGGTTATCACTAGACATAAAAACATTCAATCATACCCATCATACCCTGCAATATTAAATTTTCATATTTTATTTCACTAACCATATAGAATTATAAGACATGCACAAAAAAGCTACACTATTTTAGAGAATGCATACACTGTAAAATTGAAATATTCAAGAGAATTGGACATGTACAAAAAATATACATTATTTAAGAGATACATACAAAATACATTTACATTATTCAAGAGAATTAGAAACACAAGAGTATCTAGGAAAACTGCAAATTCCCCATGGAGGATCTCAAATATTCCCCTACCAGGTTATAGAGAACCTTGCTTATCTTTGTGTCTATATAATCTTCTTAGGAAATTCTGCTTATCTCTTTGTGTATATAATCTTCTCGGGGAAAACCTCTCTATGTTTTCTTTAAATACTTGGGCCTTTTATTTCTTTCAATATTTAATAATGCAAGGCCCATAGTTGCTTACATGAATTGATATGCATGGGAGAGCTTTGTTCTTGATCTATTCACCAACAATTCTCCAATAAAGAATAGAGACAGAGCCTGAGCCAAAGCCAGAGCCATAACTACAGGCAGAGGTAATCTAGTGCAATTTTTGTTTTCTCAAAGGAGAAATGCCAAACACCGGTAAATGCACTCTTCTTCTCACTTTGCATCTCACTTATGGCAGGCTATTCCTGTCATTAAACAAATTACATAGATATCCATTAGAAAAATAATTAGGTGTTATAAAAATAAGACTCCTATGCCCTAGACCCTATTAAATTTATATGTAGATGTTTGATTACAAAGAATATGTAACTGCTACACAATAAATGAAATCAAATAAATGAGTTAGTCCAAAAATTCCCCACAGGGTGGGATTTTACCTTACTACATACAAACACCCCTTCTTATCATAATAGATTCTCTTCTCACAGTTCCGTATGAAGGTGATTTAATTTGCGAAGTTACTCTTGTTCAAACACCCATTGAAGCGAAGTGTGTTACTCGTGCATCCAATTTCAATATCATGATGTGACTATAATCTGGGGATAAATTGTCTTGCATATGAGAAATCACTCACCTTCACAACTCACCTTCGAAATTCTTGATTGCGATATACAAAAAATAAAGATGCAAATTTTAATATGTCGAGTTATATATGTCAAGTTAAATTAATGCATATTATTTCAATTAACAAATTAGACACTGAGCAAATTATTGGGAACATATTCAACTAAAAAGAAAACTGTTCCTTATTTTCATAATACCGTTCAATATATGCATTGATGTTTTTGAGGAAGCATCTAATAGGATATGAAGATGAATAGAAGAAAATTGTTGGTGAACATAATTAGCAAAAAAATATATGAATGATTAGTACTTTGTTTATTAATCTCTGTGGAAGGTCAGGATTATAGTCATTAATTTTGTATTATTTAATTTTTTGTTATAAGTAGTTTTGAAAATGCATCTGGGAATTATAACAAAGTCATGCTTTGGGCTCTGACTCGGAGTTAAACTCACAGTAAGGGTATTGCCAAAATATTCAATGCAAGGATATTATATGAGGTTAAATTTTCAAGTCAAGTATAGTGGGTGTAATAATCAATATTCTCTCAGTCAATTCAGAATTTTTTTTATTCAATGAAATTCTATTCATAGTACGAAACAAAAAGGGATAGGGATTGAGGGACAGATCAATGTTCTTTCCAGAAATTATATTTTCTTCAACGACATAATTACCAACAGAATGTAGGTCTTCACATAACTTTCATCAAGAACAAATCAAACCCAATGTTCGACTTATTATATCACCGTATTATCCATTCCTAGTCTCCAACATAGAAATAGCAAATATGGCATAGAGAAAAAAACTTGATAAAAAAAATCTCACCTTGCATTCGATCTGAATCTCACAAAATTCATTTTCACATGGGCAGCATGGGAGTCGAGCCTCCATTTTTATTGTTGAGATAATAATGTTCGTCTTCACATCAAGTATTTTAATCACACTATAATTAATTGCAACTTTACTGCTTCAACACTTGGTGGCTGCCGTGCCCACTGTTTATTTAGTTCTCTGATTATTCATAAGTGGTTAGTGAAATCTTTGTCTTTTATCATTGATATAACATGTCTACCTTCACATCAAGTATTTTAATCACACTATGGTTAATTGCAACTTTACTTCTTTGACTTGGTGGCCGTTGTGAGTTCTTTGATTACTCATAAGTGGATAGTGAAATATTTGTCTTAAAAGGAAGGATTGTGAAATTTTGAAATAAACTTTACCATGAGCTGTGAGAACCCAGGGGCAGAATAAACTGTAGAGAATCTTAAAACGTAGAGAATATTAAAACACCAACAAGGAACGAATGAAAGTATCAATGTTCAAATAAACTTTACGACAAGTTGTGAGCATCGGGGGTGGAATAAAATGCGGAGAATCTTAAAACCCCAACATTTCTATTCTTCTTGATGGAAAAATTCAATCTCACCTGTATTGCAAAGCAAGAAGTATTTTTAATAATCTCCGCACTATTAAATAGTATGGTTTTTTTATTATGGATTGTTTGCTGCAACAAGATTCAAACCGAAGAATCGACTCAGGTTGGGATCTCTGTTAAGCCAAGGAGTTCAACAATTGGTTCCTAATTGAAGCAACGACTTCCAATTCTGTAGCCCTAAGTAGAGAAATGTTAATGGGATTATCCTGATGCCTGGTGAACATCATGATTGTGGTTGCATGTGCTAGGACTAGGGTTGTAGCATTTGCTAGATGAAGGGATCCATATATGTTCTTTTTTGCAAGTTTTCCATGGACTTTTCTTGGAGCAAGGGGTAATGTCTGTAGAAATTCCTCTGAAAGTAGTGAGTACAATAGAATAAGAATACCTGGCCAATATAACCACACATTGCTTATGTGGGATCTTATTTTCTTGTAGGAGCAATATCCAATAATATGTTATATCTTGCAAACCTTGGTGATTCAAGAATTGTTGTGGATATTTTGTGACCAACAAAGAAATCAGTTAAGCAGAGAGATTGTTGCTGAACATAATTTAGGTTCAGAAGCAATTAAAAGCACTTCACCGAGATGATGCACTAATGGAATTGTTGATGAGTCCCTGAAACTCTTTTATGAAATGCCTAAGAAAACATATATTTCGTGGAATGCACTAACCAAATGATGCACATAATGGGCTTGTTGATGAGGCCCTGAAAATATTTTATGAAATGCCTAAGAAAACATATATTTCATGGAATGCACTAATTGAGTTTCACTGAATGGGATTTTTGATGAGGCTTGGAATATATTTAAGGAAGCTCCTTAAAGGACAACGATTTCATGGAATGCAATTATTTGAGGATTGGCACAAAATGGATTGGTTGATGAGGACTTGGATCTCTTCAAAGAAATGTTTGATAAAGACATTGCCTTGTGGACTTCTATGATTGCAGGATTTTTGGAGAATAGGCTTGTTAATGAAACCCTAAACTCTTTAATGAAATTCCTCAAAAATATGTGGCCTTATGGAATGCTTTAATTGCAAGATTTGCACAAAATAGACTTGTTGATGAAAGCACTATAATCAAGAAAAACAACTACTAATTCTCAAACATTTATGTTTTAGCACTCGTATGTTACTAAATAGTAATAAGCTTAATGTTATTATTATCAACTGTAAAATCCTAATTTTAATGAAAATTACATTGCACAAATATCTTGAAATTGATTTGCACAACCAACTTAATTAAAACTATAATACCTAGAAAATAATTTATAAAAGTGTTGAAACTATAATTTATTTTTAGAATAATTAAAATAATAAATTTATAAAAAAAATAAATCATTTTTTTATACTTTCATCATTTAAATTGATGAAATGATTATTTGTGACTATAAAATTTGAAGTTAAAATATTTTTATAATATAAAAAATTCAAACAAATCTAAAAACAATTTATAATTTATATTTGAAAATTAAATATACCACCACAAAAAAAGTATGATTATGATTGCATATATACGATACATGCATAAAATAAATAAATAAAATATAAAACAAAGAGAAATTTTAATCATTAAAAAATTAATAACAAAAACTACATTATAGAACTTATAGTTACAATAACATAGAAAACACAATGAAAATTTCAATTATTATAATTAAAATAGAACTGACCACTTCAGAATCCTTCTACAGTATCAAGATTTTAAATGATTTAAGAGGGAATCTATTCACAATTTTGTATTTTATTTTGTTTCGATGTGCTTTATTGCGACTTGTGATTCTTGATCTGCAGTTTCACTCTCGTCAAATTTACAATGTTTAAGCAAATTCCGATGGCACCAGTGGCAAGCATTCCAATAAAAGATTCAGAACAACACGAGCCGTTCATCATCAAAATTATGTAACTTTACAAACTAAGAATCCATCCAAATAGAAATTATCTTTATTGGGAACCACGAGCCGTCCATCATCAAAATTCTGTAACTTCACAAAATAAGAATTTCAAATAGAATAACTTTACAAAATAAGAATTTCGAATTTTTTTCAGGAGAAAAAAAATAGAACACTTTCCATCAATTGAAAAATGTTTTACATATTCGCAGTTCTTGTCCATTGTATTCAGCTGTAAGTTAGAAGGGAATAAAAACCAAACAGAACATTTTCCATCAACAGAAAATTGTTTTACATATTCCTAGTTCTTGTCCATTGTATTGTAAGTCAGTAAGGAATCAAAAACTAATTAAAGTCTCAGTTGTGCAGGGCTTTGATCAAAATGATTCTAAAATTAAGCCCCAGTTTCATCATCTGCGGTTTAAAACAAAGAGAATAAACTGCAAAATGACAAATAATAATAATAATAAAAACAAAAATAAAAATTATTAACCCTAGACATACACAAAACCATTGAAGCACACAAAACATCAACAATATCTAACTTAACCATAAAAATTCCCTTGAATGTGCAAAGCCCCTCTGCAAATTACTCAAAGTGCATTTGCCTTCGCAGAAGCTGCCAAGGCACGCTTGGAGAGGAAGTCTGCTTCGAGGTTCTTGTCATTGTAATAGAATCCATCCAATCAGAGAAACTTACACCATCGACCCATGAATAGGGCTTCAAATAGAAATTATCAATGGTCTATAATTAATAAGAAAGAAAAGAATCTATGCAACCAATACAATTTCCTTCATCATCTCATGAATTTGGTTTCAAATACCAATTATAAAAGCCATATAACAAATCAGAGAGATTGACTCGATAAACTAATGAATTGGACCCATTTCAACCCTTAGCCATGGCCAAATCGACCAGGTGCTCAATAAATTTATCAACATATCGCTCTTGATATCCCTTACTTTCCCTGTCCAATATCATCTTCCTGAACACATCGCTCATATCCCATTCCCTCTGCCTCACCTCCTTCCCCTCTTATCCCTCTTCTGGCGCCATTATTTCCCTCACACCTCAGCAAAAATCCTCCCTACCGACTCCGCCATCGCTTAGTCTTGCAAACTCCAAACTCACCTTCAATTCATGAACTATCAATCTCACATTCAATCCTTGATCCTATCGTGTCGGCAGAGCGATGAAAGGAAATCCCACACACATTCCCTCTATGATAGAGCTCCAACCACAATGCATTAGAAAAGCTCCGATGGAAGGATTAATAATACTTAAATTGACAAAATTACATAGTAATTGTAAATAAGGATTTATTTCAGTCAACTTACGAAATCAATTCATGGGCATTGGTAGCCTCTATTATTTCCGCCTTAGTTACGTTCTCTTTACCATAAAAAATGTTCTCCCTGATGCTCCCAACAAAAGATTTGGCTCCTGCCCTACAAGAGCTATATGATCTCTCAAACACCACAAATTGAAGATCCGAAACACTTTTAAAGAGTAATTGTAAATTGTAGAAACAAAGCATCATCAACAGCTACACAGAAATCAAGACAATAGCAAGTCTCCAAGGTACCAACATTCCTAGAGTCAGTGTTATAATTACTCACCGGACACACTCCACTGGGAGTGAAACACGATCTCCCACCAAGGATCTTACCTGCATATATATATATATATATATATATATATATATATATATATATAAAGCCTTAACAATGTTAAACATATTTCTTTTTAAAATATAATGGATTGAGTACTTACCACATTAGCTTCCTTGACCAATTTTGAATAAACAACTCCAATGGAATTTTGGTCTAGATCGAACTAGCCACTTTGAATGTAAGAATTTTTTAAAACATTATTTGGTATATCCTTTTTGCTAGAAACTCACCCACCATTGCGAAGTTATAATGTTGAACCAAATTCACTGCAAATACATGCACTGTGATGGCTATAGAAAGAATGCAATAAGCTACGAGTTTTGATCTGATCTCGTTCCTTTCTTTTAGGAGGAGCACAGAAATCATGGTTGCCACAATGACGGAATAAAATATTTGAGTTGCTACATATCGAAAGGCACCTACATAGCCCATGAGATTATTCTTCCACTTTGGAACATTCAATGCAAGCAACCTCGAGAAGGAAGGTCTCGGCACAGCATTGGCTTTTAGTTCTTCTTGTTCCAGGGTAGATATGGAACTATCAAGAATTTTGAGCATTTCCCCTATAAGATAGATCATCCAACAAAAATTCTGTAAAACTTTTAGCAAACTCAAAAAATGCACAACCCTACCAGTTCTGCTCCTCAAGTGAATGACAGACCTGAGTTGCAGTAATTTCCTGCATGTAATTTATATGATTTTACCAAACACAAATATGGGGAACTTTACAATGGATATGTTCAAACCTCTTCACTCTTGGAACACATTTTAATGGCCATGGTGTTGAGAATTTGGAGGGCTGGTGATTAATACAAATTCTCTTCTTGATAATTACTTGTGAACTTACTTGTGTTATTTATTTCTTCTCTTTTTAGTTAATATTTGATCAAGTCAATTATCAAAATGCACAAGTGATCAAGATTTCATAAATTTTTCTCAAAATTCAAAGTTACAGGATTGGGTTGAAACCAGGATGGTTGTGTAGATCTCGTCTTCCTCATTCTGTTGTTGTGAACGGTTCGAAAAATCGATGTCCTATCAGGAAGATATCGTGTTTTGATCAAAATGCCAAACATGTAAATTTTCGACAGTTTGACCAGGTTTGACTGGGATGCACAGTCAGCAAAGTGGGTGGATGTACAGTCAGCAAAAAAGAATATTCCTCGAAATATTCCTTTCCACCGGACTAATCACTGGTTGGCAAGTTTCACAATTTTATTGGTTGTACGGGGTTTGAAGGGCCAATCAAAAGGTGCCATGTGGCACTGAACTACAGTGTAAAATTTTGTGAGGGTCGGCAGGGATCGACCCTGAGACCTCCCGTCGAGCATGCATACGCTCTACCATCCTTACTACGCAATTGTTTCTTAACCCTTAAGGGCGCAAGTTATACTTATGGTTTAATAAAATGGTGTACGGGGGGTTGGAAACCGCCAACGTTCCCCGACGGTTATGTCACATGGCAATGTCAACTCCCACCAAACCGCGCGGATAAAAATTTAACCTACCAGCTCAACCCACAGTCAAACAAATCAACCACAGTTTGCGCCATGAGTTCTGCTAACCTCCGACGATTAGTAACCTGTGGGTTTGGGGGTGCATGTACCCAACCGCAAACATTTATTATGCGTCCAAGTCAGCAGTAAGTTTGGAGGGCGTGCCTTAATTGGCAGAAATGCCTATTTAACTCAAGTTAAGTGGAGTTCTCCACTTTTAGTAGAACTTTCCTAGGTGAAACTGGACAAAAGTGTAGGAGGCCCAATTTTCGCCCATTCTGAGTGAATGAGGAGTCATTTTTGACTAATTGGAGTATTCTGGAGCAATTGGTGTAGAGAAAATATCCATTATAGAATTTTAACTACATGTAATAGCAAAATTTTGAGCATAATGAAAGATGGACATGCCATTGGGAGTTGGACCAATAAATGTAGCCCAGGAGGGGTGAACTGCTTCATCATGCCTGTTGTGTAAATTTCATGTGGTGACTTATTTCTCTATTTTACACTACTCTGAAGTGTTATTTAAACTTGTTTTATGCTTCTAATTCACTAAAACTCATCTACAATTCATGGTCAAAATCCTTAATCCTTATGCAAACTAATGAGACAAGTACGCACATATTTTTAAACTAAAAACACACTTAGCACAACAAAACTAATACAGTCATTTCAAATCAGATTGGTATCAGAGCTAGAATTTATTCTCTGGTGTTGTTTAGTGGAAAGAATTGTTTAACTATTTGCAAGTTTTAGATGCTTACAAGGCTCAAGCTCAAAAAAGGAGAAGGCAAATTGGTGGAAGCATGAGGGTCTCAAAAGGAGCCAAAGCAAAGGACAACAAGGTTGCCACAATCTCCACCACCTAGTTCACCTCCTAAAGAGGCAGAAGCTCCATTAAGAATGTCTCATGAGGAAGGAGAAACCATTTAAGAATTTGATCCCAAGGAGGAAGAGAGAGTGTTTAGAAAAGCATTCCTTGACATGTCTAAGATGGTTAGAATCCTTTATCAAGAAAGGAATGAGAGACTGGAAGGAGAATGATCTAAACTCCAAAATGAAGGACAAGGTTCTTCAGGAGATGAACATGATGAAGATAAGTCAAAGAAGGGAAATGGAGGAAATGGAGGCAATGGAGAGCTATCATTCTCACCCTCATCTTCATCATCTTCTACTTCTTCTTCAGTACATCAGCCACACAAGTCCAAGAGCACTAGCAAAAGTCCTTTTTTAAAACTTGATATTAAGTTTGAATTTCCAATGTTTAATGGTGAAGTAAATGTAGAAAAGCTTGATAATTGGATTAGACAATTGGAGGTCTATTTGAGAATACATAACCTTCAAGATGATGATACAAAAATCCAATTAGCTTCTTTGAGAATGGAAGGTGCACCACTTGTTTTGTGGGAAGCTAAGACAAAGGAGGAAATCAAGAAACATGGTAAGATTATTTTATCATGGTCAGACTTCATTACTGCTATTAAACAATATTTTTATCCATTAGCTCATATGTAGAAAGCCATCATGAATTGGCATAACTTTAGGCAATTAAAGGGACAAAACGTGCAAGAATGCATCCAAGAATTTAGGAGAAGATCTCTTTTATTAGGGGTAGATTTGCAGAGTCGAGATACTTCATTAAAGTACATAGGAGGCTTACATAGCTACCTAAAGCATACTATTCTCATGTTTAACCCCACCAGTCTAGATGAAGTTTGTGTTCAGGTCACACATCTAGAAGCTAGAGGGAAGAACATTTCTAAAGAGGGTAGGAAGAAGCCTTTTAAGGGTAAAAGAATGTATCTGTTAAGAAAGAGGGAGAAAAAGTAGTTTGTAAAAATTGTTCAAAAGAAGGCCATGATGAAACTCATTATTGGAACTTACATCCTGAATTGAGGCCAAGGAAACACAATAAAAAAGGAAACAGAAAATTGCTGCTACAACTCAACATGATTTAGGATCTGATTCAGGTGATGAATCTAAAATCACCGCTATGGGATTGAATAACATGAAGGGAAAAGAAATTGAAACTAAACCCATTACCAGTACATAAAACTGTCACATAAACACTCCAAATGAAGAAGAAAGAATAGAACTGTTTCATGTGAGGGTCATATCCAAGCATACCAAGACTGACACATTGTTTGACAGTGGGTCACAAGAAAACTTAATCTCTAAATATTTGGTCAAGAAACTTAACCTTTAGACCATACCACATCCTAAACCATATCCATTGGGTTGGATTTGTAAGGATGCAAAGCCAGAGGTTTCAAAGAAATGTATATTGAGGTTTGCAATCACTACAAGCTTTGTTGACACAGTTGAATTAGATGTGGTTCTGCTTGACATCACTGGTATAATATTAGGGTCCTTACTTGTATGACAGGAAAGCGATCTTCCATCGCCATGAGAACAAGTATCATTTATTCAAAGATGGAGAGGAGTTCATTGGTAGAGCACATCGCAAGAAGACAAACATTGCTATGGTAAATGCTGGACGGGTAAAGAGGCTTGTAAATTCAAGTAAGAATTTTGTTCTTCTAATGATTAAGCCTAAATATGATATTAATAAAAATATTTTGAAGGATGTGATCCTGAGTTGAAATCAGAGTTATATTATGTGGTTAATGGACGTCATGAGATGTTTCAGGAGCCAACAGGATTGCCTCCAAAAAGGGAAATTCAACATGAGATTCAGTTGCAACAAGATTTTCCTCTTCCAAACATTGGTATGTATCACATGTTGATAATGGAAAATGTTGAAATAAAGAGGCAAATCAAAGAGATGTTGGAAAAATGAATCACAAGGCCAAGCACCTCGCCATGCGGTTCACCCATAGACTTTATACCAAAGAAAGATGGGACTTGGGCACATGTGTAGATTTTCGAGCTTTGAACAAGATTAAGGCAAAAAATTATTACCCACTCCCAAGAATAGATGATTTGATTGATCAGATGAAAGAAGCAAATTTTTTCAATAAGATATATTTACGAAGTGGATATCATCAAGTAAGAATTGCAAAAAGTGATATATGGAAAACTGCATTCAAAACCAAACAAGGACTCTTTGAGTGGCTAGTTATGCCTTTTGGTTTGTGTAATGCACCGAAAACTTTCATGCGAGTTATGGATAGTGTTTTGCATCCATTCCTTGGTGACTTTGTTATTGTGTACTTAGATGACTTTTTAATTTTCAGCAAAACAAGAGAAGATCATGTCTTACATGTGAATAGAGTGCTTGATATTTTGAAGAAAGAGAAATTGTTTCTTAAGATGTCAAAGTGTGAGTTTGGAAAGATTTATTTGGTCTATTTGGGACATATTATAGAAGGAGGAGAATTGAGGATTGATCCTTCTAAAGTGGAAGCCATTGTGAATTGGCCCACACCGAAAACAATTACCAAGGTAAGAAGTTTCTTAGGTGCAGCTCAATATTGGAGAAAGTCTATTGCTAACTTTTCTTCCATCGCAGCTCCTATGAATGCAGTGCAAAATATGAAGAAATGCTTCCAATGGGGAGGCGAACAATAGAAATCTTTTCAGGCTTTAAAAAAGAAGATCAGTTCAACTCCAGTCCTTACATTACCAAATTTGAGATAGCCATTCGAGATTCAAACTGATGCTAGTGATTATACCATGGGCGCAGTACTTTTGCAGCATGGTAAGCCTATCACCTTTCATTCTGAAACTTTTAATGGTGTTGTGACTAATTATACTACATATGAAAAAGAACTATATGTGTTCGTACAAAGTGTCAAGAAGTGGAAATACTACTTGATGGTTAAATGGACTATTGTACACACCGATCACCAACCATTACAGTACTTGCAATCACAAACAAAATTGCAGTAATCAAGACATTTCAGATGGATGGGATTTCTTCAAAATTTTCACTTGGTTATAAGGTACAAGAAAGGTATTTTCAATAAATTTGCAGATATGCTTTCAAGACCAGTCATTAGTGCTTCTACTTTACTAAAAAATGATTATGTTGTACATGAGAGTTACATAGAACAATATGCACATGCCATTTATTTCCAAGATGTGTATGCCAGTTTTAGTGAAGGGAATCAAGCTGAAGAAAAATATTATCACATGCATAACAATTTTTTGTTTCATTTGGGAAAGAAATGTATTCCACAAGGAGAGAGGCTAAGTGTCATGAGAGAAGCTCATTCATCTCTTAATGCTGGACACTTTGGGGTAAGAAAAACAATGGCGCCTTTACAGAGGTATTGTTATTGGCATCACATGATAGATAGTGTGTCACGTTTTATAAGAGGATTTTCTATGTGTGCAACAAGTAAGCCTAGTAATAGGAAGCTTGGATTGTACACGCCACTACTGGTACCATCAAGGCCATGGGAGAGTGTCTCCATGGACTTTGTTGGAGGTCTACCTATGTCAAGAAAGCAACATGAATATCTTTATCTAGTTGTGGATGGATTCAGTAAAATGTGTATACTTATGCCATGTAAGAAAACCATTACTGTTGAATAAACTGCTAAACTTTATTTTTAAAATGTTTGGGTTTGTTTTGGATTGCCAACTTCTATTGTTAGTGACAGGGATTCCAAGTTCATTGGGAATTTTTGGTCAAATCTATGCAGAATGATGGACACAAAGTTGAAAAAGAGTACCGCTTTTTCATCCACAAACAGATGGACAAAGCGACGTGGTGAAAAAAATAGTTGTGCATCTATTGAGAGGATATTTCAGCAAACATACTAAGTTGTGGGATGAACCACTTCATTATATTCAACACGCTTACAACCGAGAAAAAAAGTCTTCAACACAAACCTCACCTTTTGAAATATGCTTTGGGTATTTGCCAAAATTTCCATTAGAGTTCATCTTTGGGAAAGATGTTGCAATTGATGGCCATAGTGACATTGATAAGGCTCGAAATTTCATTGAGAAAATTAAGATTATACATCAACAAGTTAAAGAACAACTTGAGAAAAGTCAAAGAAAATACAAAGAGAGGCATGACAAACACTGGGTTGATCACAAGTTTCAAGAGGGAGATGAGGTATGGTTGCACATTAGCAAAGAAAGGATGCAATGGGAAGGTAAAAAGCTCAAACCAATTTGCTATGGTCCTTTTAAGATCATAAGGAAAGTTGGTAATAATGCATTCCAACTTGACTTGCCTTCTTAAATGAAAATGTATTCAGTTGTTAATGTTCAAAACTTACGCTTGTATGAGCCACCTTTGATCGATGATCAAGGAAGTGATGTTTAGCTACCTTCTATTGAAGATTTCTCACCAGAATTTTTGGATGAGCTCAAAGAAGATACAATTCTTGACAGGAGGACAAGAGCATCCAAGGGGGGAAGTGTTGACTACCTTAGAGTTGGGCTCAAAGGCACTAAACCAAGCAAGGCAAAATGGATGGAGGTTGGAAAGGTGAGGGAATTGTACCCTCATCTACTGAATATGTAATCAAGTCTTTTGGGGTCCAAAAGCTTCCTAATGCGGAGGAATGATCAAGAGTTCATAAATTTTGTTCAAAATTCAAATTTACAAGATTGGTTTGAAACTAGGATGGTTGCGTAGATCTCATCTTCTTGATTCCAGCACTATGAACGGTTTGAAAAATCGATTTCATATGAGGAATATATCGTGTTCTGATCAAAATGCCAAACAGGTAAATTTTTGATAGTTTGACCAGGTTTGACTGGGATGCATGGTTAGCAAAGTGCGTGATCTAGGAGGATCTTGTTCAATTACAGTTCAGCAGAAAGGTCCAGTCAGCTCCAGCAGTCCGATGTCCAGTTCAGTCTCCAATCCACCAGTTATGTCAGTATCATCCGAAGAAGATGTCATCAAGTTGATCATGGTTCAGTTTGGCATGTATTGATGTGACGGTGTAAATTGGCGAATAAGGGTCATGGTATTTATGGTCCATGTCCTAAGCTCTCCTATGGTGAAACACCTTACAATGTAAATACCTAATCATAAACCTAAGCACTATAGTGTAAGACCTATACATAAGTGAAAAGGTTCTAAACACATTAATAATAAGCCGAAAACCCACTTTCGGACCTTGTTATAAAACAAATGTTAAAAAATTAACAAAGCATTAAAATAAACCACCAGCCTAACCATATCGGAGGTCTTCAACCATGTGACTGGACTTAGTTAGACCGCAGCGGATAAATAATATGGTTAAGGAGCTTTCAAGTTTTCAAACCGTGACCTCCAGGTGTATCCGTGACCGTCGGAGCCACCCTAACCTCTGGGATCTGACTGCAACCATAGCCGCCAAAGGAGTTGTTCACATGTTGACGGGCGTTTCCCTCTGCCTGGTTAGCCTAACCGTCGGGCTAAAAATTTATCATAAGGTCAATTTTGGGTTTTTCAAATTAATATTGCACTAAGGATTGAAGTTAATACCTTACCTCTAGGTATTAAATATCTCCATGAGATAGGACCGAGACCCAAGTCACCAAATCTGCTACAACAACCATGCTAAGTTTGGCTTCAAGGAATTCGAGGCCTAAACCTATTTACATCAAGCATTTTTCTTCATGAAGGACATGGATGTTTTGAACTTCAGTTTTCAGCAAGATAGAGGCAGTTTTGTTTGCAGCATTGCTCAGCCATCTGGTGTCTAAATTGAGCATAGAGATATGCGTCGGAAAGACAAGAGGGAGTAATTTCTGTTTACAGAGTCGAGAATTTCCTGTGAGCACAATCATTTTGATTCATTTCTGTGTAAAAAATTCCTCAAGATCAATCCTAATAAAAAAGACAGCTACTTGAAAGCAGACCCGGAGATATAGTCCACCAGGGACGAACTTCGTAATCAACTATTTGCGTCTTCTTCTCTTTGTTTTATGATGTGATTTAATCATTTATTTTTTGTTGGTTTATGTCATCTTTCAGTAAAGTTTTCTTCAGTTCACAATCAATCTAAATGACAAAATAATCAACTACTTAAGCATATTTCGATCACATTTAGATCGTATTTGGTATCAGAGCAGGTTTTGCTTTGTAGTTTGTTTGTCAGTGGATTTTAACTAGGTTGGGATTGCAACGTGGAAAAGGCAAGCTTGAGGAATTCGATCTAGAGATCGGAAAGCGGAAATTCATTCATCAATCAACGATGACAGGGACTGAGATCGTTGAGACTCCTGAAGCTACTGAAAAGAAACCCATGGATGAGAATAAAATCCAACAGATGTTTCTAAACATGCAGCAAATGTTGGCAGAATTGTATGAAGACAAGAAGACAAGAGATGCAGCCTCATCGTCTAAGGCATCAAAGAAGGAAAAGGGTAAAGGCAAGGCCGATAAATCTCCTTCTCCTCCATCATATCTATCATCTTCTTCTTCCTATTCTACTTCTAGTTCTGAATCAGGAAAAGAAAAGAAACCTAAGAGTCCACTTTTGAAACTTGATGTTAAGTTCGAATTACCTTTGTATGATGGTGAAATAAACCCTGAGAAACTAGATAATTGGGTAAAATAGTTAGAAGTCTATTATCGTATTCAAGATATTACTGATGATAAGATAAAGATCCAATTAGCTACTCTTAGAATGGGGGGTACTGCTTTGATATGGTGGGAAATTAAGACACATATATATTTAAAGCGTAAAGGAAAAGTTATCACCTCATGGAATAAGTTTATAAAAGCTCTAAAGAAACAATTCTATCTGTTGGGTCACACACAACAAGCTGTAATTGATTGGAAACGCTTGAGAAAAGGTAAGGGACAAAATGTTCAAGAGTTCACACAAGAATTCAAAAAGAAAGCATTAGCACTTGGTATTTCTTTGGACACAAAAGAAACTTTGTTGAAGTATATTGGAAGTTTTCATTCATATTTGCAGCATATATTATTAATGTTCAATCCTAATGATTTTGATGAATTTTATGTTCAATCTATTCATGTCGAATCAGGTGGTAGACCATTCAAGTTTACACCAAAGAGATCCATGTAGTTGAAAACTGAAGACAACAAAAATAAGGGCAAGTCAAAGGGAAAGAAGACTACCACAGTTCAGAAGGAAGATGCAAGACCTACGTGTACACATTGCCAAAGGATCGGCCATGTGAAGCTAGGTGTTGGAAACTTCATTCGAAACTAAAGCCAAAGAAGTTCCAAACGAAGAAGGGTGAAAAGAAGGCTGAAACAACAATCCAGCAAGGCTTGGACTTGGAATCCGATTTAGGTGATGAAGGCAAAATCACTGCTATCGTTACAATAGGTAGAACTTCTGAAGCTAGTACTTATGATTCTTCAAACATCAAACAATTGAATGAAGATAAAATAATCGAGTTATTTCATATAAGGGTAACTTCAAAGCATACTAAGATAGATACATTGTTTGATACGGGATCACAGGAAAATTTGATTTTTGAGTCATTTGTTAAGAAATTGGGTTTGAAAACACATAATCATCCAAAACCATATCCTTTAGGATGGTTAAAGGAACAACCTCAAATTCATGTTACCAAAAAGTCTCGGTTAAAATTTGCAATCACAGCTAACTATATTGATGAAGTAGATCTGGATGTGATACCGTTATACATTTGTGGAATTGTCTTAGGTAGCCCTTATCTCTATGACTGTGATGCAGTATTTTATAGGAAGGAACATATGTATCATCTCATAAAATATGGGATTAAGTACATCGTTCAGGCACATAAAACTAAAAATCACTTGGACTTAATTAATGCTAATCAGATGAAGCGCTTAATAAGTTCAAGTAAAAGGTACATTCTCATGGTTGTTAAAGAAAAACATAAGGAACTGCAACATGCATTTACAAGTTGTGATGTTCAGTTTAAAGATAGTTTGGTTAAAGTTGTAGAGTCATTTCATAATCTATTCAAAGAACCTAAACATCTTCCTCTAAAAAGAGAAATACAACATGAGATTCAGTTAATGTCTGATGCCCCTCTTCCTAATGTTGGAATGTATCGCATGTCAGTAATAGAGAATGAAGAAATTAAAAGGCAAATCTAGGAATTGGTAGAAAAAGGTTTAATTCAACCAAGTTCATCTCCATGTGGTTCACCTATCATTCTAGTTCCTAAGAAAGATGGAACATGGAGAATGTGTGTTGATTTTAGAGCCCTAAATAAAATCACAATAAAAAACAGGTACCTCTTCCTAGGATTGATGATTTACTCGACCAATTGAAAAATGTTGTTTACTCTACTAATTTGGACTTACATAGTGGATATCATCAAATAAGGATAGTAGAAAATGACATCTGGAAAACTGCATTCAAAACTAGGCAAGGACTATTTGAGTGTTTAGTAATGCCTTTTGGTTTATGCAATGTGGCAACAACTTTTATGCGTGTCATGAATGATGTCTTTCGACCATATATTGACAAGTTTTTCACCATTTATCTGGATGATATCTTAATCTTCAGTTCAAGTAAGGAAGAACATGTTAAGCATGTTAAGCAGGTTTTTGAAATATTGCACAGAGAAAAAACATACATTAAACTGTCAAAATGTGAATTTGGGAAAAATTCTTTAGTCTATCTGGAATATATAGTTGGAGGTGGTCATTTAAAGATAGATCCGGCTAAGATAGATGTAATCCTTAAGTGGCCAAGACCACAAAATGTGACTGAAGTCAGAATTTTTCTAGGGGGAGTTCAGTATTGGAGAAAAATTATTGCTCATTTTTCTTTGATTGCATCACCATTACATGCTCTCACAAGGTCTAAAGTCATTTTTCAATGGGGAAATAAAAAACAAAAAGCTTTTGATACACTTAAGAAAAATTTAGTTACAGCACCAGTCTTAGCATTACCTGATCTTCAACAGCCATTCGAAATAGAAACAGATGCAAGTGGATATGCAATGGGTACAGTTTTACTCCAAAATGGAAATCCAATTTGTTTTCATTCTGAAACTTTTTCTAAGGCAGTAATTAATTATCCAAAATATGATAAAGAACTATTTGCTTTAGTTGAAAATGTAAAAAAATGGAAACATTATATAATGGGTAAGGAAACAATGATTCATACATATCATCAGCCACTTCAATACCTTCAATCATAGACTAAGTTGCAACAATCTCACCACTACAGATGGATGGGATTTCTTCAGCAGTTCCACTTAGTAATCAAATATAAGAAGGGTACAATAAACAAAGTAGTTGATATGCTATCTAGACCGTCTTTGAATGTTTCAGTTATACTGCAAAATAGTTTATTAAAACATGAAAGTTATGTATAACAGTATAGTAATGATGAAGATTTCAAAGAAATATATGAATTACTAACTCGTGGTGCTTAGATAGAAGAAATAAATTATCATATTCATGACAAATTGCTATATCATCTGGGTAAGTTATGTGTACCACAGACAGAAAGAGAGCAAGTCATTCGGGAATCTCATTCTTCTCGGATAGCAGGGCATCTTGGCGTAAGTAAAACTATGGCACAAATTCAAAGGTATTGTTATTGGCCTAATATGTATGAGACAGTATCAAAGTACGTTAAAGGATGTGTAATGTATTCAACAAGTAATCGAAAGATTGTTTTATACATGCCACTTCCAGTTCCTTTGTGACCATGCAAAAGTATTTCCATGGATTTTTTTTGGAGGACTACCTATGTCCAGAAAAGGACATGATTATATGTATTTCGTAGTTGATATATTTAGCAAAATGTGCATTCTTGTTTCATGCAAAAAGCAAGTAACCACATAATAGATAGCAAAAATGTACTTCCAACAGGTTTGGGTTCACTTTGGGTTACCTACTTCTATTATTTCTAACCGAGATACTCATTTTGTAGGAGAGTTTTGGTCCACTTTATGGGGACTCATGGATACCAAGCTACAGAAGAGCACATCTTTTCATCCACAGACCAACGGGCAGACCGAAGTGGTGAACAGGACCGTGATACATATTCTTTGGGGTTATTGCAGTAAACGTCCTAAGTTGTGGGATGAATCACTACCTTACGTGCAACATGCTTGCAACTGAGCTCTACATTCTTCGACTCAAATATCACCTTTTGAAACATGTTTGGGGTATCTACCAAAGTCACCGATGGACTTTATTTTCGATGAAGAAGATAAAGTGGATGGACGAGATGATTCAAGTAAAGAAGTCAAGTTCATTCAACGGATACAACAGATACATGAGGCAGTACAGGATCAATTGGAGAAGATTCAGGCTAAATACAAATTGTGCCATGACAAGCATGGATTTGATCATCATTTTTAGGTCGGCGATCAGGTATGGTTGTATATCAGCAAAGACAGGTTAAAAGGGGAACGTATGAAACTGAAGTCTATCAGGTATGGTCCCTTTAAAATTATTGAGAAGATTGGAAATAATGCATTCCGATTACATTTACCACCTTACATGCATATTTAATTAGTTGTGAATGTTGAAAATCTAAAATTCTATGAACCTCTGATGATTGTTGATCCCAAGGACGATACACAGATTCCTTCTATTGATGACTTATCACCTGAGTACATGACAGAGTTGCATGAAGATACCATCTTGGATAGAAGATTTCGTACTTCCAGGTGAGGAGATGTGGAATATCTTCGAGTGGGACTCAAGGGCATGAACCCGAGTAAGGAAAAATGAATTGAGATCGGAAAAGTGAGGGAGTTGTATCCTCACTTATTGCCTGCTTAAAAATCAAGCTTTTGTGGTCCAAAATATTTCAATTGGAGAGGATTGATCCAAGAGGATCTTGTTCAATTATAGTTCAGCAGAAAGGTCCAGTCAGCTCCAGCAGTCCGATGTCCAGTTCAGTCTCCAATCCGCCAGTTCCATTAGTATCATCTGAAGAAGATGTCATCAAGTTGATCATGGTTCAGTTTGGCATGTATTGATGTGATGGTGTAAATTGGTGAATAAGGGTCATGGTATTTATGGTGCAAGTCCTAAGCTCTCCTATGGTGAAACACCTTACAATGTAAAGACCTAATCATAAACCTAAGTGCTATAGTGTAAGACCTATACATAAGTCATAAGGTTATAAACACATTAATAATAAACCGAAAACCCACTTTTAGACCTTGTTATAAAACAAATGTTAAAACATTAACACAACGTTAAAATAAACCGCCAACCTAACCTATACATAAGTGATAAGGTTATAAACACATTAATAATAAGCCGAAAACCCACTTTTAGACCTTGTTATAAAAAATTTGTTAAAACATTAACACAGCATTAAAATAAACTGCCAACCTAACCGTATCAAAGGTATTCAACCATGTGACTGGTCTTAGTTAGATCACAACAGATAAATAAGATGGTTAAGAAGTTGTTGGGTTTTCAAACCGTGACCGCCAAGTTTATTCGTGACTGCCGAAGCCACCCTAACCGCTAGGATCCGACTACAATCGTAGCCGCCAAAGGAGCTTTTCACATGTCGATGGGTGTTTCCCTCTTCCCGGTTAGCCTAACCGTCGAGCTAAAATTTTATCATAAGTTCAATTTTGGGTTTTTCAAATTAATATTGCGCTAAGGATTGAAGTTAATACCTTATCTCTAGGTATTAGATGTCTCTATGAGATAGGACCGAGACCCAAGTCACCAAATCTACTACAACAACCATGCTAAGTTCGGATTCAAGGAATTCAAGGCCTGAACCTATTTAAATCAAACATTTTTCTTCATGAAGGAAATGTATGTTTTTAACTTTAGTTTTCAGCAAGATAGAGGCAGTTTTGTTTGCCGCATTTCTCAGTCGTCAGGTGTCAGAATTGAGTGCAGAGACATGCGTCGAAAAGGCAAGAGAGAGTACTTTCTATTTACAGAGTCTAGAAGTGCCTACGAGAACAATCATTCTGATTCATTTATGTGTAAATAAATTCCTCAACATCAATCCTAATAAAATGGATGCCCACTTGAAAGTCGTCTCGGAGATGTAGTCCACCAAGGACGAACTCTGTAATCAACTGTTTGCTTCTTCTTCTCTTTGTTTTATGTTGTGATTTAATCATTTATTTGTTGTAGGTTTATGTCATCTTTCAGTAAAGTTTTCTTCAGTTAACAATCAATCTAAAGGACAAACTAATCAAACTACTTAAGCATATTTCGATCACATTCAAAGCATTGGGTGGATGTACAGTCAGCAAAAATGAATATTCCTTTCCAATGGACTAATCACTAGTTCACAAGTGTCAAAATTTTATTAGTTGTACAGGGTTTGAAGGGCCAATTAGAAGGTGCCACATGGCCAGCCCTAAGGCCGCCATGTGGCCCTAAAACCGCAGTGTAAAATTTTATGAGGGTCCACAGGTTCGACCCCGAGACCTCCCGCTAAGCACGCATACACTTTACCGTCTGCACTACGCAATTGTTTCTTAACCCCTAAGGGCACGGGTTATACTTATGGTTTAATGAAATGGTGTATGGGGGTTTGGGAACCGCCGACAGTCCCAACCCACCAGCAGTCCCCGGTGGTTATGTCACATTGAAACATCAACTCCCACCAAACCGCGTGGATAAAACTTTAACTTGCCAGCTCAACCCACAGTCAAACAAATCAATCGCAGTTTGCACCATGAGTTCTGCTAACCTCTGATGGTTAGTAACCCGTGAGTTTGGGGGTGCATGTGCCCAACCGCAAACATTTATTATGCGGTCAAGTCGGAAGTAATTTTGGCAGGCGTGCCTTAATTGGCGGAAATGCCTATTTTAACTCCAGATAAGTGGAGCTTTCCTAGGTGAAACTGGGCAAAAGTGTGGGAGGCCCAGTTTTTTCCCATTTTGAGTGAATGAAGAGTCATTTTTGACCAATTGGAGCATTATGGAGCCATTGGTGCAGAGAAAAAAGCTATTAGAGCAATATAACTACATGTAATATCAAAATTTTGAGCATAATGAAAGATGGACATGCCATTGGGAGTTGGACGAGAATATGTAGCCCAGGAGGAGTGAACTACTTCATCATGCTTGATGTGTAAATTTCATGTGGTGACTTATTTCTCAGTTTTACACTGTTGTTCAGTGTTATTTAAGCTTGTTTTATGCTTCTAATTCACTAAAAATCATTTACAATTCATGGTCAAAATCCTTAATCCTTATGAAAAATAATGAGACAAGTATGCACATGTTTTTAAACTGAAAAGACACTTAGCACAACAAAACTAATATAGTCATTTTAGATCCACAAGACAAAAAAGTTAGGCTCCTAGAGCCAGGGAAAAACCTCTCCCTCTTGCAGAGGAAAACATGCAATGAATTCTTCTTATAGATCTTCAAATGACAAGTACCATGTCCCAGACTCAGACCCTTGACCTAGATATTCTTTCAAGACCTTGTCTCAACTTCCTCAACCTTGATTCTTCTCTTCAACAATTTTCTTAGTTCTGTATCTTGATCTTCACCTTACATACGGTTGTAGTTGAATAGCTCGAACAATAGGAAGGTAAATCATAGATTTACCTTCCTCAATATTACTGCCTTTCTCCTTATGGTGGCTCTCTCAAGTTCAACAAATTCTCTCCTTAGATCAACTGCCCTTAACAATAATATATCAAAAATTTATCCTTGCATTATGGTTCCAGATAGGAGTTGAGATAAGACTGCACTTTGAACCCTAAAGTAATCTTCTAAATTTTTCACTCTTAAACTCAAAAATATATGTACAGTACCCTTCCTGCACTCATCTGCAACCTTGCTTCAGAAATCCGAAATCATGTACCTTGTTATCCGCAATCTGTACCCCCTGTACTTTTCTGCAGTTTCCTTCTTGTACTTATCCGCAATTTGTTTCCTTTACTTCTGTTTCATATCTGGACTTATTCACCTTGGTATTTCACACATTTCTTCCTCTTAAATCTGCACTATATACTGTCCTTTTTCCGCACTATATCTTTTCCTTTATCCGCACTGTATTTCAAGGATATACGCATATTTGCTTGTATAAATGACCGCATGACATATGTATATATATAGGGCATTTTCCTTTAAATAGGCCAACCATACATTTGAGTGTTAGGACGACTTGTTCATGGTTAATTAGGCCGACTAGTGTAAGTTTACTCCAATGTTGATGAGGCATTTTTCCGTTGCATTTAAAGGTTGTCTTCCATCGTTATTGAAGGGTTTTTGTGAGCTTCTTCCACAAGGTCTTGGAGCATATAGCAAGAAAATATATAACACTTAACTCAAACCTAATGGACATCAAGAAGAAGTCCATCAACTATAAATCATGCTCATGAAACCCATGAAGCAAATAAAACAAAAATATATATTATTTTGACTTCTTCTTTTTCATAAGGACGTAATTACATAGTCAACATGAATACCGACCTAGTTACACTTTTCAACACATGGCAGGCCCGAGTTTCAGTTATTCCCTACATGTATGCACTATAATGGATCTATTACAATAATATCATGATCTTCGCCGTCAACGAACCGTCAATGTGGGAGTGGAGCGGAGAGTGGAACCCTCCATTATTTAATAGCACTTAAAGCTTTTAGGTGGGTATAACGTGGTGGATAATGTGTTGGTAATTCCATACATAAATAAGCACAGTTTAGTTTCTGCTTAAATTATTAGTGTGGACAGATGTCACTAATAGACATTGTGGACATATGTGACTTTTAAACAACAGATGTAGATGAAAATATCAGCCTAAATATAGCTTGACTTGGCCTATCGGCCTAAATATAGCCTGAGTTTTCTCGCATACCATTGAGTGATAATTTTACTACAACCATACATATAGCTAAAGCCAAATTTAGGGTATTCTTCCCATTATAGTAGAGAAAATACCATTGAGGGATAAATTTAACACGACCATACATATAGCCAAATTGAGGTTATCCTTCCCATTGCTTCACATTGCATTACATAATGCCTACATTTTATTACATCAGGCCTCTAAATAGAAATGATTCTGATTGCATTCCAATCCATCATAAAGCCTTGCATATAAATTAGATTTGAACTTATTGAAAAATGAAACTGTGAGGTGCATTGAACAGTATAAACCCAAAAGTCGAGTACACAAATGAGTGTTTTGGATTTACTTAACGATCTCAAGCCCTCATTCTCCTTTTCACGGAATTCGTGGCCTAATCTGACAATAAATTGCAGTCTCGAATAATAGAACTTCATCCAGACTGCACTCATGCCTGAATTGGTCGATGTTTGAAGACGGGAAATGGAGAGGGAAACATTGATATTAAATTTCTAGGATAATATTTGTAGTTATGCGAAGAGGACATAAAGTTACTATGATAATATTTGCTCTTGATTGAATGAGTTATTCATAAAAGTATATTATGTTTAAGGTTATATAGTTAATGATAAATAAATAAATTTAAAGCTTTTTTATTGTCTTAAAATAAAAAGACAACTCTTTTGTCTAGACCGTGAGAGGGTTATAAAATTTTCTGAAAGGGGAAGAAATTCCCTTAAATGAAATGTATATAAATTGGAAATAATCATTTTTATGTAATTACATATATACCAGTTCGAGAAAGAATCTAAACTACTAAGATATTAAGATATTTTAGTTGAAATATTATTTTTCCAAATGGACCCAAGTGTAAAATTGAGTAGTTCGGTTGTTAGGACATATATTTAAAGCTATTTGTATTATGTTAAGATATTTCCAACCAATGGGAAGATATATATATATGTACAGTTATAATCTGAGAGACAGGTCTTAGAGAATTATAATATTGGGTTTAAAGTGAGATCAACGCGTGAAGGAGCATGAGAACTCTGCAATAGGAAAATAATACTGTAACATTCCTCTATAAATAACCCCCTTAATAAATAGAATTTAAGGTTCCTAGCTAATTCTATGTGTTTAATGTCTTTCTGTAAACATATGGATTGATGCCCTACATAACTGGTAAAGTGTCCCTGTATTAAGTCTCATTCACTATGCATGTTTCTTTTTATTTAACGTATGGTATATGGTTAAACCTTGCACATAGAGAGTCTAGTCTCTAATATAACGAGCCAAGGAGGAATTTGGATATTGACATGTGCGTCCAAATCGATATTTATTATGAGTTAGCGAGTCTTGCGGATGTGTTTGTTGATGATGTAACGAGGCCGAGTGGCCCCAATTACGATAATCGTCGAGGAAGTGTTACTACACAACTGAATACATAGGTGTGTCAATTTGCATCACATATAGGGGCATGAATGAGGTCTCGGGGTCCCGCCCACAGACTTAAAGCACCTGGTCCAACGATTGGGGTATTGGCGCACAACAACAACACACGATTCCAAGGGAGGTAGAACTTGCATAGGTTCGAAGGAGGTTGATCACATTAGGGATAATCAGCGTCCAATGTACCTAGATCCCCAACATCCCATCACAACCGTCGAAAGGGTTCATGCAGTAACAAAAGGGTTGGTGAGGCTTGAGAATTGTTGCCGCTCGAAAGACTTATAACCATTGATCTCCATTGATGGATCGCAGTCGTAGGGATGACGAGCCCACAATAATAGGAATTTATGTTTGGTGTGTGCATTGATTCATTTAGGAGGAATTTATGATCAGTGTGTGCAATGTTTTGTTTAGGTTTAGTTGTAATTGTTGAAATTCAAGGACCATCCACGGGTGAGAGCCGTCGATCATTGTTTTAGTTTTTGTGGGATTTTGAAATTAGTGCAATCCAATGGCATAAGGAGTCCATCATTTGTGTGATAAAACCTAGTCATTTTCAGAGAGGAGGTAAGAAGGGTGTGTGTAAGTGGAATTGAAGGTTGGTTTTGGGTACATCATCTTAGTGTTGATGTACCCAGTCTCATGACCCTACGATATTAAACCAAGGATCAAGGTTGTTAAATGATCCAGATTTATGCAGGAATGCAATAAAATATAGAAATAGACATAAACACAGAGATGCAGGGGAAACAATACTTTATTTTATTTAAATCAAATGACTGAAATATGCTTACAGACATAATGGAAATAAAAATAGCTAGGGTGCTGGTAGCATATCTCTGAGAAGAGATGTGGTGGCTACAGACCTCTAAACTATGTTACAATGAGGCTCGAGGGCCTATTTATTATTGAAAAATAATGGGAAACTTCAAACGTCCAAAAACCTAACCCTAGGAGATGAAGCGCGAAAACTATGGGCCTCGTTTGGGTAAATTGGTATTTCAATTTCCCGAGGACGTAACTTTGGCATACGATATCTGTTTGACACACTCAATGGCTCGTTAGAAAGAACTATCCGAGGAGTACAACTTTTGATGCAAGAAAGATATTATTGGTCGCTCTTAGTTTTCCCAAAAACCATCGTTTAGGGCCTCAAAACAGGTTCGGATGTTTAGGACCTGAAAAACTATCAAAAATAGTAAGTTGTGCCGAAACTGAAAAACTAAAATAGACAATGGTGGGGCCCCAAGTGGAATAGGTAGGTGGCCACCAATATCCACCTGGATCATTAAATGACTGATTTAACTCAAGGGATCAAGTGCAACCATAACAATGGCATCAATAATTTATTTTTCAATTGTTATGGAGGTTAGTTGTTATGTCACTACCTTAGAAATGTGTAACATTCTCTTTCTTTGATGTGATCAAAATGGATGGAATCTACCATGGTATTTTCCCATGGGATCAACCCATAGTATTTGCCTTCGTTTTTTTAGGGAAATTAATAAAATAAGGGCTATAGAGAGTCCCTCAAGCCTATTTAAGGGGATAGGAGCTAGGCATTTGGATTATCTAGAATTTTTCTATCATATTGTGTTTGGTTGAGGACTTGGTGTGGATAGTTTCACTTGATCCCGGGACAAAAACCCCACAAATACTTTTTTGGTGAATCCATCCAGGGTTCACGTTTGTGCTTAATTGTCTTTGTTTTCTTATGCATTGAAAAATCATGTATGTCGAGGCAGAGGCTCCATTCTTTTGCTTGTAATTGGACATGCCTCTTTTTCTAAGTATTAATTGAAATAATGGTTGTGTTTTTCAGATCCTTTTTTGTTTAGTATTTTGTTGAACATATTTTTATTAGAACGCCTAAATGTGCCAAATCTATTGAAAATTTCACAATTTGAAATCTTACAGTAATATCAGAATTGTGCATCTTTTCAGCCTAAGGGTTTTCTACAGAGATATTTGCTAAGATTTATTCTCACCCTAGCCAACATCTTCCATCATGATATTTAATATCACCCTAGTTGGGTTCTTATTTTCCAGTTTTCCTATAGTTGGGACCATATCTATTTATGTGGAAGGTTTAGCGAAAGAAAAAATATCAATAATTTGGGTCTGCTGATTTATTATTGAAAAAGGCACCATTTTCAATACAATTAGACTTCCATTACAAGATCGGGCCATGCAGGGTCGAGTCATCATTTTTGGCCTACGATATTGTGCTCGCCGAGAGGCCATAACACCAACAGTTGAAATTTATAATGTCGACCTGTCAAATTTCTATTGGATTAATCTATTTCGAGGGCAGAGATTTATCATTTAAAATTCAAAGATATGGATCTATTCGAACTAAATATGTGATGCTATATATATTTTGAGGAATCAAGGAGCTTCATATACTTAAACATATCACATTGACTGAAGGGCGTGTGTCCAAATTCAGAGGCCATACACCATCACGCTCATTAACAAGGACGTCTCAGCACCTAACAGGGAAGATTGTGGGACATGGAAATAATGGAAGATACCCATAGTAGCTCGCATCTCTTTCCTAGAAACAACATAGCTATAAATTATTGAAGCATCGAATCCCTGGTGGGGTTGTTTGACTCGGGTGTTTTTTTCCCCTTTCCATGATATTTTAATTTACATGGTGGACGCGGTGACCACCTGCGCTAGAATCTTCGGGAATCGCACATACTCTGTTTATTCCATAGATTTCTTAATTTACAAGAAGACCAATGCCAGCTATAACATTTTCCTCAATCACGTGTTTTTTCCAAGCATATGGGAACCCATTAAATTGGCATGTGAAACAACTATTTTTATATGACCTAAAAGCCAGCCAGGGCCGAGAGAACCATACAGGGTAGCATGAAACATTTTTAAGGCTGCATCGTCTCTTGTTATAGCCATCGCATTATTGGAGAATAACATTGGTGAAAGTACATGCCATATTTTTCAGAACCTGAATTATATCAAGGAATACTCTTTTATTTTTGGGCACAATTCTTTAGATAATTGGCAGTGATATGCTAATGTTCTTTCAATTAATGCGAAGATTTAATTTCCTTATACTGAGGCATGTAATTTATTGTTGGGATTTATTAATCTTGGAAAATCGAACTTGTCTAATTGGTAACCAGATTCAAGATGTTTCTCGGGGCTGAGAATTATCCACAGTGAAAACCAAATATATATCTTGGAGGCCACTTTATCTAATTCTGGAGTGCTTCAGATCGAATGGTTTTGATTAATGGGAATCTCGAAGCATTCTCCTCATCAGTAATATGATATCATTTTTATTAAGGCTGAGAGAATTCTGGAGTGAAGGTTGAACGATCCACATTCGTTCATATTGAAGAAAGCCTTATTGAGCGTAAAATTTATTAGTAAGGAGGACAAATTCTTCCTAGAATTAGAGCCAAATTGCATTCTCAGAGGCTCGATTGAAGGGAAAAATTTCTCTCATTGTTGGGGTCGATTTTGCATTAAGATTTCAGAGGGATCGATCTGTTGATGGGAGGCTGAATTGATCAGGTTGAATTCCATCAACTTCTGGGTGTATTTCCCTCGATTTCCAGAGCCAAATCCTTATTTATCTGAACCTATGTTACCAGAAACTAGAAAAGGAAATAGTACGAGAAACGAAGTTGGGAGGTTTTGTATTCAAGAAACGAGGAGAGAGAAAATAAAATAAGAAAGAAAAATACAGATTTAATTTCAATTTTCAATTTTCAATATAATTTTAACTAAATTTACATTTCAAATTTTATTTAAAAGACTAAATAATTTCAGTACCATATTGATGCTCAGCAAATTTAATATTTTTATGCCTCCTAGTCAATTAAATGTACATTGTATACATTTTTCTGCACTTTAAACTTTTGATTGATTATAATTTTGTGGGAAAAATATATATATATATATATATATATATATATATATATATATATATAACTCAAGATCAAGATACACTATTTGGAGGGAAACCATAAATAGAATCTGCAATTGAATATGAACTGTTTAAAGCATATGTAAAATTATGTTTAAATCAAATGGAATGAAAGTTATAATAAAGAGCTAAAACACACGTCTGAAAAAACATGTAGAAAAGAAAAGAAAAGAAAACAAAGATCTGATATTCATCATTATATTTGAAACTATGAATGAAACATTAATCGGTGAATAAAGTGCTAGAGAGAGCCTTTTAACAACTACTTGCAGCCTAAGAATTGTATTCAAATTTATTAGCAATAAAAGTATTTTATTGGAATTTTTTTCATTAAACGTTTTTACATTAACAGTATTAATTGTGCACCTTACATCTATAATTATATAATATATAATTATATAACATTGCTACCATTTTGTATATATATAATTAGAAAGATGAATGGAAAACAAAGTTATAATCATTCTATTATGTTGTCAATTTTGCTAACCTCTCCTAATAATGGTAATGTAATTGATTTAGCTCCAATGGTTATGATAGAGTAAGCATTTCCATCCATAAGCAGTGGTCACAGCTCCTATGATTTATGCTTCAAGGGTTAGTGTAGCTCTTCTGTCACTATATTATCTATTATTTATCCACTGTATTTTATTTTCTTTATCTAAGACTAAAGACCAATTCTCTACTCTATTCCTCTAGCTTTACTTATTAATTAAGGGAATACTATCCATTTCTAAATGCCTAATTAATAAGTGGACTCCTCGAGGCCCCTCTCTATATCTCCTTTGACAAGTAGCGAAGAAGCATACGCAAGAGGAATGGCTTCAGAAAGGCCATAGAAAACGGTGTTTCCATCCGATTTTCGTTTCTTCCTCGTTTTTTCTCGAGAACGGTGGCAACCGTCCCATTTCTGGTAACTAGTATCTGGACGTGATTGACATATATTAAAGGCCAAAATAAATGTCTAATTTGTGATGCGTAGATATGCAATTCATCAGAATGATATATATTCCTGCGATGCGATTCGAGCGGCTCTCATTATTAGATTTGTCGAAGCCAAAAGTTTGAGAAAATTTCTATTTTTATTGGGTCGTGAACTTCAATTTCTGGAAAAAATTATATTTGAATTAAATCATTGTCGGTAACTAGTGCGATCTGAGGAAAATTCAATACACCTGTAGCTTGATCAATCATAATATTGTGAGGGCGCAAATGTATATGTAGTTTCCTGCAAGAGTGAGCATAAAGTGTGCCTGTATGTGTAGACATTTGAGAGTTTAAACACATTTACTAGCTGTGTAAAATCAAACATGTGGATTATTGGGCCAATCATATTACAAAATTGAATATCGCCTTTCTAGTTATTATTATAGGAGGATATTTCTATTGCAGCGTTTATTGCAAAACTCATTGTTTGAAGAAGGGAAACTTAAGGATTTTTTTTGTTTGTTGAAGTGAATCAATTTTATTAAAGAAGGCCAAGGAGAAATAAGGCAGACTAAATACTGAGATCCATTGATTCCAAGCCATAATGTCATCACTTCACCTTTGGAAATGCCTCAAGAATCAACATAGTAATGCATCAGTTGATTCTCTAGGCTATAATACTTTTGTAGGTAAAAAATGGCAACAGCAGAATAACACACTTTTCTCTCAGAAGGTCCATATTATCCTTCAACAGTCAACTGATATTCATAAGGAAGATTTATAAAGTGAGAAGCTCTTCACACTTGGATCTAAGCTACAACGAATGAAGTCATTCATAGACCTTCGTAAGGTGGAGGAATTAGATACATTTCTATCCAAGGTGGGGCAGCCAAAATGGAAGAAGCTCAGTTGGGCTCTCAAGCCATCCATGCTTGCATTAATACAACCCAAAGTTTGGGAGTATCCTTGCGAAGAGGTCAGGGTCACAGTTGCTTCGTGTCTCAACAAGATAAAAAATCTAACATCACCACTACCACCTTTCAACAATGATATCATGTAAATTTATGTATATGTTCTATGCTTGATGCAACTTTACTTTCTCTTCAATACTAGACAACAATCACATAAATCATTAAGTAAAATGCTGATAGAACATACCAATGGATCAACAGAAGATAAGCCAGAAAAATATATATTTGTTGGTGCGTTACGACGATCAGCAGGATGCTTGAAATAGCAAAGTCTCCTTGGTAATCCAGCCCAGAATGTGTCACAACAACCCTCAAAATAGCCAAACGGTTAACTCAAAGTCAACCCCAGAAAAGTCAATGCTGCCCAGAAAAGTCAACGCATAATAATAGCAAGTAAAATTCAACGAAGCATGGTCTACGATCAACCTTTAACCTCGGTTCTTGTGCCAAAATGTACAAACTATAGAAATTGAAGTCTATACCAAAAATCAGCTCCTTTGGACCATTTGTTGACCAAAGTCAACGCTAGTCAAACTTGTGGTGGAAACCCTAGTTGTAGCAAAAATATCTTCATCCTTCTTTCCCACGTGTGAACTGAAAACTGCCTCCAAGGATCTCGAACCAATCAGAAGAGGAGAGAGAATTTGTGATGATGAGATGAGTGAAATGTCCTGTAAAGTTGACTCTATTTATATCCATCACTGAGGGTATGTGACACATTTGGTGGGGGTGTAAAAACTTAAGGCCGACCTGCACATAGTTTGAAAGTATTAAAAATAAATTCAAAATAAATGTTCTACTAATCGGATTAAGATGATCTTTAGATCAATCTTGCACCTCTCTGAAAGAGGAACCCAATAAAAATATTGGTGTCTTCATCTGAGTATCACAACATGGAGTTTGGACCTAGTTGTCCAATTTAACACTCCCTCTCAACTAGGGAGAAATCCATCCACCTGTGCAATCAAACATCATGCATCATCCCACCGTAACTTGCTTTGCTAGCCTCTTTATTTTAGAAAAGAAGTGGGTCAGTCACAAAGACATCATTCCCAGCTGATAGATTTAGCCAAGAGGTCCTAAACCTCTATAGGACTCACAAAGAGTCTCATACCAACCCAAAGTTGGTTTACCTGACTCGAAGTCAGTTGGAGGTCCAAAACCTCACTATACTTGATACCAGATCAAGTGGTTGGACCGTGCCATCCTAGATAGAGAGTAAAGCAATCTCTGATGCATCCATCATTCTTTGCTACTAGTCTCTAGCTTTTCCCACCTCACTGGCCACATGAGAGGTACTTCCCATGAGCCATGAAATCAATGTGTAGGATGCACTTGGGGCACAGATAATGAGAGGTGAACCAACTCAAATCATAATGGTGGGGCAGACGCACCACAAGGTTTGGCAAGCCTAGCCCCGTGAGTGCTTATAGCTCCGAGAATCTATCCTCAAAGCCCCCTAGAGCTCCCAGAGCTCATCGTCCAACATGACCCACATCATAGGGTTGTTCCACGATACCAAGACTCTCACGGAAGTTTAGGAACTTGACCTTCACCAGGGGATTTGTGAGAATACCCATGACCTGCTCATCAGTTCCTATATGATCGAGCCTTACGGCACCTCGCTATGCCATATCCTAGATAAAATGGTACCTGATATCAATATGCTTGGATCGATCGTGGAATACAGGATTCTCGGACAAGCGAATCCCACTTTGGTTATCACAGAGTATCACGATGGTATCTATCACATGTCCGAATAGCTCACTAAAGAGCTTTCACAACCAAACTGATTCACAACAGGCCATACTTGCTGCAATGTATTCGGCCTTCGCGGTGCTCAAAGCCACCGACTTCTACTTCCTGCTCATCCATGATATCAAAGAAAAACCAAGATTGAAGCAACATCCTGATGTGCTCTTACGATCCACCAAACTGTCAGCCTAATCAGCATCAGTATATCCAAGTAGTGTCATGCTCCCGGCAGTGTATCTCATCCCATGGTTTATCGTGCCCCGAAGATATCTCAGAATATTCTTGGCACCAACCTAGTGAAAGTGATGAGGCTCAACCATCTGTTGACTCAAAGTGTTCACTACAAAACATATATCTGGACGGGTGTTCACTAAGAACATCAGGGCCCCTACAAGTTGACGATACTCGGTAGGATTTGCTAACACGAGTCCAGTAGCACTGCTGCTCAACTTCTTAAAGTTGAGCTCCATCGGTGTCGACATGGACTTGCAGTCCACTATACCAAATCTTTCCAAAATCTTCATAATGTATTTTCCTTGAGAAAGGAAAATCTTGCCAGGTCTCTTCTAGACCTCCAGGCCTAAGAAATAGTGCATCAATCCTAGGTCCTTCATCTCAAACTCAGCAACAAGCTCCCTCTTGCATTGATGAATGAGAGGGTCAACACCTGTTAGGAAGAGGTCATCCACATATAGCACCAGAATGAGAGGCTTCTCCTTGTCAACCTTGAAGTAAAGGTTCAGATCAGCATTACTACAAGTGAAGGCCAGCTTCATCAGGTAGCTATCTATTCTCTCGTACCAAGCTCTAGGTTCTTGCTTTAGCCCATAGATGCATTTCTTCAACCTGCAAACATGGGTGTCTCGATCTTGTACTTCGAACCCCAGAGGTTGCTCCACATATACCTCTTCTTTTATTGCACCATGCATAAATGCGGTCTTCACATCCATCTGATGGAGACTCCATCCTTGCATAGTAGCAAGGGCTATGATAGATTGAATGGTGGTATATCGGGCCACAGGTGAAAATATTTCATCATAGTTTATGCCTTCCTTTTGATAGAAGCCATGGGAAACGAACCCTGCCTTGACCTTTTCAAAACTTCCATCAGATCCATGCTTGATCTTGTAGAGCCACTTCGAGGTGACAACTTCTTTGTCATTCGGTCTTGGAACCACATCCCATACATCATTTTTCGTTATGGACTCGTACTCTTTGTGCATAGCATCCTTCCAAACTTGATGCTTTACGATTTCCTCAAAAGATCCAGGCTCAGATTGTACAATAGTACTCATGGCTACTAGATACACATGGTATCTACTTGGCTTCTTGCTTTCACGAAATTTCCCCTTCGAGCCATATGTCCCTCAGCATCCTCGAGAGTGTCCCTGAGCCATGATGGTCTCTTCCCCAGTGAAGGAGGTGGATCAATCGGGTCCATCGGTCCTTCAACATTGGGCATCGTCTTATCCTTCGGTTCTTCTTGATTTCCAGGCCTTGCTTCATGATCTTCCTCAAATATCAGAAGAATGACTACTTTCTTCAAGGAAGCATCTTCATCAAAAGTGACATCATGGCATATCTCCACTTCCCTTTGACTAGGCACATAGACTCTATAGGCCTTCGAAGTTTCATTGTAGCCCGCAAACATTCATTTCTTCCTAGAAGCATCCAGCTTGCACCTTTTATCTTTCGGCACATGAAAATAAACAAGACATCCAAAAAATATAAAATGTCAGATGTCATGTTTCTTAATAGAGAAAACCTCTTCGAGAGTTTTGGTGTCCAGAGCGGAATGTAGGCATTTCTTTTGTATGTACATGGTAGTGTTCACAGCTTCTCCCCATAGAAACTTCGGTAGACCCTGGTCACATATCATGGCATGGGAAGCTTCCACAATGGTCCTGTTCTTTTGTTCAGCAACGCCATTATGTTCAAGAGTATAGACAGTTTTTGTCTCCCTCTTGATGCCATCTTCTCTGCAAAATTCCTTGAACTTGTTTGTCTCATATTTAGTGCCAATCTTGATCTTCTTCCCTGTCATATTTTCCACCAAGGATTTGAAGGTACGGAACCACATGAAAGCCTCATCCTTCTTCTTTAAGAAGTATATCCAGGTTTTGCAAGAGAAGTCATCTATGAACGTCATATAATAAGAACATCCTCCCAAGGATGTGACGGGAAGCATACCAGATAGATGAGAATGGATCAATTGAAAGACATTAGATGTCTTTGTGAAAATTGAGGGGAAAGGTCCCCTTGTATGCTTTCCTTCGGCACAACCCTTACATACACTTTCATGATTATTTGAAAACTTGGGCATCCCTCTCACCATTTTCCTTGCTTCGGGAAGGGCCTTAGTTTGTCGGATAGTATCACATGTCATCGCTCCTAGTGGACTTCCTCCAACTTGGTAGAGTGTATCAATTCTAAACCCAATCGTGATAGCTTCCTTGAAGCACTTCTTCCACATGCACACCTTTCCATCAATGAATTCCACATTCAAACCTTTGTATTCCATGGCCGATATAGACACAAGGTTATTCTTCAAATTAGGTACATAGAGTACATCCTGCAAGCGGAGGAGTTGACCTTGAGACAAGTGGAGGGTCACAGTCCCTGTCCCTTTCGTGGGATATGTGGAATTATCTCCAAGGATAATTTCCAGATTAGTATCCTTCTCAACCATATCAGAGAGTGCTTCCTTGAACCTAGTGATGTGCCTTGAGGCACCATTATCTATCAACCAGACATCTATAGTGTTGGGTGGAGATGCAACAGAGAGGATAGATACAAGAATGTATTCATTTCTTTTATCAACAACATTTGAATCCTCATATCTCGAGTTTCTTGACCTTTTGAAAGGTTGATCATTTCCACTGGAGGGAGCCTTCCTCTTTCCCTTGAACTTGTTATTCCTTTAATTTCCATTCCTCTAGTTGTTGTTGTTGTCATCGCCATCAGGAGAATCCTTCTTGAAAGGACATTATCTAGCATAGTGACTTGGCGTATGACAAGTGAAACACTTGCCCTTCTTTCCTTGGGCCCCTAATTTTCCTTTGTTCTTTGGACCACCAAAGTTCTTCTCTCTAGAATGAGTAGCGTAGGCAACATTTCCTTCATTTCCATACTCCTTCATTCTTGTCTCTTCTTGAACGCATCTCGATAGTACTTCGTCAAAGTCAGGTATCACATTATTATTTAGAATGGTAGTGTTGAACACATGCCATTTGGATGGGAGCCCTCCAAGTGCAGTGAGTACCATCTCTCGATCAGCTATTGTCTCCCCAATAGCCAGTAGATTGTTCCTGATCTCGGTCAGCTTCAGAAAGTATGATTGAACAGACTCATTCCTGCCTTTCTTCAGATTCTTCAATTGATTCTTGAAGAATAGTACTTGATTTGCATTGTTGGCCTTGAACATGAGCACCAACTTATCATACATCTCTTTGGATGTTCCCAGCTCAAAGATGTAGGCTACCAGACTCTTATGAATGGATTCCCTGATAATCAGCTTTGCTTTGATCTCCCCCTTCTTGTACTTTGTTTTGGCAGCAACAGTAGCAGTGGATGGAGGTTCTTGGATTTTACCCTGCACATAGTCCATGACATCTTGGTCTTCCAATTTAAGATCCAATATCATCTTCCAAGCATGGAAGTCATCCTTCCTAGTCAATTTGTCATCCTCCTTGAAGCCATAGTTTGTGGAACCCATTTTCTTCTTCAATGATTTCTACAATTAGGACTTTGTCTTCACCTCAGCTCTGATTCCATGTAAATTTATGTAGATGTTCTATGCTTGATGCAACTTTACTTTCTCTTCAATACTAGATAGCAATCACATAAATCATTAAGTAAAATGTTGATAGAACATACTAGAGGATCAACAGAAGACAAGCTAGAAAAATATATATTTGTTTGTGCGTTACGGCGATCAACATGATGCTTCAACCAGAAAAGTCTCATTGGTCAACCAGTGCAAAATGTGTCCAAAAAACCCTCAAAATAGCCAAATAGTCAACTCAAATTCAACCCCAAAAAATTCAACGCTGCCCAAAAAAGTCAACGCAGAACAACAACAAGTAAAATTCAATGCGTCACAGTCAACGGTCAACCTTTGACCTCGGTTCTTGTGCCAAAATGTACAGACTACAGAAATCAAATTCAATACCAAAAATCATCTCCTTTGGACCATGCGTTGACCAAAGTCAACATTGGTCAAACCTGCGGTGGGCACCCTAGCTGCAGCAAAAATATCTTCATCCTTCTTTCCCATGTGTGAACAGAAAACTGCCTCCAAGGAGCTCGAACCAATCAAAAGAGGAGAGAGAATGTGTGATGACGAGATGAGTGAGATGTCCTCCAACGTTGACTCTATTTATATCCATCACTAAGGGTGTGTGACACATTTGTTGGGGGTGTAAAACCTTAAGGCCGATCTACACATATTTTGAAAGTATTAAAAATAAATTCAAAATAAATGTTTTTCTCATCGGATCAAGATGATCTTTAGATCAATCTTCCACCTCTCCGAAAGAGGAACCCAATAAAAATATTGGTGTCTTCATCTGAGCATCACAACATGGAGTTTGGACCTAGTTGTCCAATTTAACATATCATGAGGGGGATATTGAAACTAATAGTAGAAACCCTTCAAGGTTTCAACAACATCATGTTTCCTACCTTTCAAAATCAACACAAAATTCTAGAACTGATGGAAAAATTCAGCTTTGGAACATTCATGTTGAATTTCGATTGTGATAAGTTAATCTTTCAGTTGCTTTATGTAACATCCCTCATGAAAAATTCATGTAAAATGTAATAAAGGAAAAAGTAAAAACCATGGTCGATGGGACACATATTCCAATCTAAATGGTGAGAAAAACATCCTAGCAAATGTTCATTCAGTTTATTATGGCTAAAGAAAATTGGAAAAGACAATGGAAAATACTTTGGAAAGGCATGAGGCATTAATTGGAATTTTATTTATGAAAATAGGAGAAAAGGGAGGTGAAAGGTCACATGTTGCATGTGAGGAGGAAAATGAAAGAAAATAATGAAAATTGAAGAAAATAGAGGCCTCATTAATAAAAAGGCTTATGAGGATCAATGGGAAAGACTTGGTTAGTGCATGTTTGGAGCTCTCTCATTATTATCTTTCTCTCTCATATTCTTGGATAATTAGAGTTTTCTTGGAGAACACTTGGAGAGTGTGGATACTTGGTGATTTGGGGTAAGAAGGAAAAGGAAGATTAGGACAGTGTTAGTGGACATCCAGATTAGCTGCCATAGTGGGATTTGATTGCAGGTATCAAGCTACATGTATATTTTCCTCACCAGCTGCAGTGGGATTTGATTGTAGGTATATGGTTAAACCCTACATGGATATAGTGATTCCAGTGTATAATATAACGAGCTAAGAAGGAATTTGGATATTGAACATGTGTGCCCAAATTGATATTTATTATGAGTTAGCGAGTCTTGCGAATGTGTTTTTTGATGGTGTAACTGGTGTAACAAGGTTGAGTGGCCCTATTTATGATAATCGTCGAGGAAGTGTTACTACACAACTGAATACATAGGTATGTAGATCTACATTACATATAGGGGCATGAATGAGGTCCCGAGTCTCGACCAAACACTTAAAGCACCTGGTCCAATGATTGCAGTATTGGCACACAACAACAACACAAGGTTCCAGGGGAGGTCAAAATTGCATTAGGTCCAAAGGAGGTGGATCATATTGGGGATAATAAACGTCCAATGAACTTGGAGCTATCGATCCCCAATGTTGCATCGTTATCGTCAAAAGGGTTCATCATGTAGCAAAAGGGTTGGTGAGGCTGGAGAGTTGCTGCAACCTGACAGACTTATAACCATTTATCTCCATTGATGAATCGTGGTCATAGGGATGATGGACCCACAATAATAGGAATTTACATTGGGTTTGTGCATTGATTCATTTAGGTAGAATTTATGATCAGTGTGTGCGTTTATTTGTTTAAGTTTATTCGTAATTGTTGAATTTAAAAACCCTCCATGGGTGAGAGCCATAGATCATTGTTGAAGTTTCTATGGAATTTTTAAATTAGTGCAATCCAATGGCCGAAGGAGACCCTTGTTTGTGTGATAAAACCTAGTCGTTTTCAGAGAGGATGTAAGAAGGTCGTGTGTGAGCAGAGTTGAAGGTTGGTTTTGGGTACATCATCTTAGTGTTGATGAACCCAGTCTCATGACCCTGCGACATTAAACCAATGATTAAGGTTGGTAAATGATCGATTTATCTCAAGGAATCAAGTGCATCCATGACAGTTGCATAAATAATTTATTTTTCAACTGTTATTGATGTTAGTTGTTATGTCACTGCCTTAGCAATGTGTAATATTCTCTTTCTTTGATGTGGTCAAAATGGATGGAATCTACCATGGTATTTTCCCATGGGATCAATGCATAGTATTTGCCTTCATTTCTTGAGGGAAAATAATAAAATAATGGTTGTAGAGAGTCGCTCAAGCCTATTTAAGGGGATAGGAGCTAGGCATTTGGATTATCCATTTTTTTCTATCTTATTGTGTTTGGTTGAGGACTTGGTGTGGCTAGTTCCACTTGATCCTAGGACGAAAACCCCATGGAGACTTTGTTTTTGGATCCATCCAGGGTTCACGTTTGTGCTTAATTGTCTTTGTTTTCTTATGCATTGAGAAACCATGTATGATGAGGCAGGGGCTCCATTATATTGCTTGTAATTGGGCATGCCTCTTTTTCTAAGTATTAATTGAAATAAGGGTTTTGTTTTTCCATATCCTTTTGTGTTTAGTATTTTGTTGAACGTATTTTTATTAGAACACCTAAATGTGCCAAATATATTGAAATTTTGCAGTTTGGAATCTTACAGTGGTATCAGAGTTGTGAATCCTGTCAGCCTGAGGGTTTTATGTAGGGATCTTCTATGGGATTTCTTCTCACCGTAGCCAACATATTCCATCTTTGGTGATATTTTATATCACCCTAGTTGGGTTCTTATTTTCCATTTTTCCTGTAGTCAGGACCAGATCTATTTATGTGAAGGGTTTATCGAAAGAAAAAAATATCAATAATTTGAGCCTGAGGTTTTTTGATTGAAAAAGGCACCAATTTCAATACAATTAGACTTCCATTACAGGATCAGGCCATGCGTAGTCAAGTCATCATTTTTGGCCTGCGATATTGTGCTCACCGAGAAGCCATAACACCGAAAGTTGATAGTTAGAATATCGACATGTCAAATTTCTATTGGATTGAGTTATTTTTAGGGCATATATTTATGTTTCTCAGTCAAAGAGGCAAATCTATTTGAACCAAATCTGTGATGCTATATATATTTTGAGGGACCGAGGTTATTCATATAATTAAATGTATCACATTGACTAGAGGACGTGTGTCTAAAGTCAAAGGAAATACACCAAAAAATTTCACGAGGAGATCGCCAAACTCACAATCATTAACAAGGATTTATCAGTGCCCAGCACGGGAGATCGTCTGACATGGAAAGCATGGAATATACCCATAGTAGCTCACATCTCTTTCCCATCAGCAACATGGCTAGAAATTATTATAGATTCAAATCCTCGGCGGGGTTGTTTGACTCGGGTGTTTTTTTTTTCCCTCTCCTTGAGATTTTAATTTACATCGTGGAGGTAGTGACCACCTCCATTGGAATCTTTAGGAAGGGCGCATACTCTGGTTATTCCATATATTTGCTAATTAACAAGAAGACCAATGCAAGCTATAAAAGTTTCCTCAATCACATGTTCTTTTCCAAGCATATGGGAACCCATTGAATTGGCATGTGAAACAATTATTCTTATATGACCTAAACGCCAGAAAGGGGCGAGAGAACCATACAGGGTGGTGTGAATTTTTTTTAAGGCTGCATCATCTCTTTTTATAGCCATATTGTTATTCGAGAATCACATTGGTGAAGGTTTCATGCCATATTTTTCAGAACGTGCATTATCTCAAGGAATACTCTTCTATTTTTGGGCATGATTCTTTAGGTAATTGTGTAATATGCTTCAGTAAAGAAATGACATTGTTTTTGTAATGATGCTCGATAAAATGACAAACTAGAGTAACATACTTCTCAATATATGGAAAGAATGCCATAAAATAATATGAGCATAAACTTGATTATAATACCCATATCCATAAAATCCATAAAGGTGCATGTTTAAAATATCCATAAGCTCCATAAGCATAAAGGTGCATATGATGTATTATGAATCTCCTTTTAAATACACATAAATGGACTTCAATAGAATGCTTTATTACTATTCAGCCTAAGGTAGTTTGACCATGCGTGAAGGGTGGGCAATCACACGGCAAAGTGGAATCGTGAGCTTGGCACGATATTAACACAGAAAATTAAAATGATGCACAATTCTCCCTTTATTACTATTCAGCCCAAGGCACAATCTATATCTTCGATCTAGCATATAAATGATGTACAATTCTCTCTTTATTGAAGAAATAAAATAAACTAAACCAGCTAGGGTGATCAGAGAAACCACCGAAGTTGGGTTTTCTTACTAGGGTGAGATTCTCAAATCTCACCGAAGGAAGCTTGAGGATATCACCTGAAATCCTCTCTTGAAAACTCGCCTAAGCCCTCAAAAATATCACAAAGAAAGATCCCAATTTGTTTTTCCATGAGTTGCTCTCATTCCTCCTCCTCTTTTTATAGACGAGCTACTTAGAAATGCCATGGGTCAATACAAGAAATACCATGGGTCAATACCAACAAGAAATACCATGGGTCAATATCATGGGAAAATACCCCAGTAAGTACCATGGATTGATTCTATCTACTTTGACTGGATCAAGAAAGGGAATATTACAAATTGGTAGTGATATGGGCATGTTCTTTCAATAAATTGGAAGATCGAATTTCCTTATGCCAAGGCATGTAATTTATTACTGAGATTCATTAATATTGGAAAATCAAACATGTCTAATTGGTAACCATATTCAAGCTGTTTCTCGGGGATGAGAATTATCCACAGTGAAAACTAAATCTATACCTTGGAGGCCACTTTATCTAATTCTGGAGTGATTCATATCGAATGGTTTTGATTAATGGGAATTTGAAATCATTCTCTTCATCAACAATCTGATATCATTGTTATTAAGGCCAAGAGAATTCTAGAGTGAAGGTTGAACGATCCACATTCATTCATATAGCAGAAGGCCTTATTGGGCGTACAATTTATTATTAAGGAGGACAAATTCTTCCTAGCATTAGAGCCAAATTGAATTCTCAGAGGCTTGATTGAAGGTCCAAATTTCTCTCAGTATTGGGGTCAATTTTGCATTAAGATTTCAGAGGGATTAATCTATAGATGGGAGGCTGAATTCCATCACCTTCTAGGCATATTTCCCTTGATTTCCAAAATGAAATCCTTATTTCTCTGGACATGATCGACTTATCTTAAAGCTCAAAATACACGTCGAATTTGTCGTGCGTAGATATGCAATGCATCAAAATGATATGTATTCCTACAATGCGATTCGAGGGGGGGGGGGGGGGGGGCGCTCTCATTATTAAATTTTCCTAAGCCACAAGTTTGAGCAAAGTTCTATTTTGATTGGGCCATGAACTTCAATTTCGGGAAAAATTAATATTTGAATTAAATCATGGTCGGTAAATAGTATGATCTGAGGAAAATTCAATACACTCGTAGCTTGATCAGTCATAAGATTGTGAGGGTGGAAATGTATATGCAGTTTCCTACAGGAGTGAGCATAAAGTGTGCCCATATGTGTAGAAATTTGAGAGTTCAAACACATTTAATAGTTGTGTAAAAGCCAACGTGTGGAAATAGTTGTGTAAAATCCAACGTGTGGATTGTTGGGCCAATCATATTACGCAGTTGAAGACTTCCTTTCTAGTTATTATTATAGGAGGATATTTCTATTGCAGGGTTTATTGAAAGAAATCATTATTTGAAGAAGTGCAATTTAAGGATTTCTTTAGGGAATCGATTTTATTAAATAAGGCCGAGGAGAAAGAAGATAGGCTAAATACTGACATCCATTGATGCCAAGCCATAATTTCATCACTTTACCTTTGGAAAATCCTCAGGAATCAACATAGTAATGCATCTGTTGATTCTATGGGCTACAATACTTATGTGGATAAAAAATGGCAAGAGCATAAACAACATACCTTTCTCTCGGAAGGTCCATATTATCCTTCAAAAGTCAATGGATATTCAGAAGGAAGATGTAAAAAGTGAGAATATATTCACACTTGGATCCGAGCTACAAAGAATGAAGTTAGTCATAGACCTTCCTAAGGTGGAAGAATTAGACACATGTCTGTCCAAGATGGGGCAGACATAATGGAAGAAACTCATTTGGGCTCTCAAGCCATCCATCCTTGCATTAATAGGACCCAACTCTGGGAGCATCCTTATGAAGAGGTCAGACTCATAGTTGCTTCGTGTCTCTCCAAGATCATAGATCTAACATCACCACTACTACCTTTCAACAATAATATCATGAGGGGGATATTGCAGCTAATAGTAGAAACCATTCAAGGATTCAACAACATCATGATTCCTACTTTTCAAAAGCAACACAAAATTCTAGAACTGATGGAAAAACTCAGCTTTGGAACATTCATGTTGAATCTGGAATGTGATGAGTTGATCTTTCATATGCTTTATGTAGCAACCCTACTGGAAATTCCATATAAAATGTAATAAGGGAAAAAATAATAACCATGGTCGATGAGACACATATTCCAAGCTGAAGGGTGGGAAAAGCATCCTAGTGAGTGTTCATTCGGTTTATTATGGCTAAAGGAAATTGACAAAGGCAATGGAAAAGACTTTGGAAAGGCATGAGGCATTAATTGGAACTTTATTTATGAAAATAGGAGAAAAGGGAGGTGAAAGGTCACAGGTTGCATGTGAGGAGGAAAATGAAGGAAAATAATGGAAATTGAAGAAAATAGAGGCCTCATTAATAAAGAGGCTTCTGAGGATTAGTGGGAAAGACTTGATTAGTGCATTTTTGGAGCTCTCTCATTATTATCTTTCTCTCTCATATTCTTGGATACTTAGAGTTTTCTTAGAGCACTCTTGGAGAGTGTGGATACTTGGTGATTTGGAGCAAGAAGGAAAAGGAATATCAGGAAAGTGCAGGTGCACATTGGGATTAGCAGTCATAGCAGGATTTGATTGACGTTATGGAGTTGCATGTATATTTTCCTCACTAGTTTTGGCATGCATGGGTATGCATGTGGATTTTCCTAGCCTTGTCATGTCTTGGACAACCATGGTATTGTGGGTTTATTTCCATTTATTGTTTTGTGGTTGGTTCTCATGATTCCTTTAGCTGTTGGGTTAATTTATTAGTTCCTGGAGCCTTGGTTGGAAAAACACTTTGGATCCCGGTGGACAGTTGTTGGGTTGAGTTACTAGTCCTGGAGCCTTGGTTGTACAAATGCTTTGTATCCCTAGGTAGGTTGAGTCACTATTCATGGAGCCTTTGCTGGAAAAACACTCTGGAGCCCGAGAACAAATAGGGTTGAGTTACTAGTCTTGGATCCTTGGTTGGAACAAACACCATAGAGCCTTGGAACTGCTTGGATAGAGATCAATCTGTGATGGCTAGTGATGTCTGACCCTGAGGTGGAATCACTAGTTTGTGGTTGAGACGGTTTGGCCTTTGGAGCCCTAGTTTGGTGTTAATTTATGCGTGTGATAATGTCCCACAGTCATGATTGGAATATGGCACGTGGGTGATTGGATGAAGTGAGACTTGGCTCACCCAATCTATGATCGGGTGGAACATGGAAGCCCCATCTCTGGTTGGTTTTTAGATTCATAAATGAAGAGATCATTCCTTCAATATTAGGTATGAAAATGTACTAGTTATTATGTGGATTTAATTGATGTTATATCTATGGTATTTTTATTGTTATTATGTTGGTTATACGAATGTATTTTATCAATGATGATGTATGGCTCTATCTATGTTTTTTCCTGGAAATGAATACACAATGTATCTATGATCAAATATACTGTATTTTAGATTATGATGTAGGGGAGAAATACTTCTTATATATTCTCATATTTGTAGGAGACCCCATGTTTAATTCTATTGTTTACACCTGTAGATGCAATGTTTGTGACATGTTTGATGAAATTATTGTCATGGTGGGGTGGGGTTGGATGAGTTCATGATGATGTGATTGCTTCCATGTATTTTTTTTATGGTATTTATCCTCTCCTGAAGTTACAGAAAGTTATGGGAAGTGACTCGGGCTTAGGGGCTAAAAATGTGGCACAAATCTCGAAGTTACAGGCACAAAATTGAATTTTTAGGGCTCTAGCTGCTATATTTCCAATGCTAGCTCACGGCTAGGGGTCTATAGCTGCTCCCTTTCCCTTATATTCCCGCATCTAATGCTCAAAAGTGTCAAATTTTAGTCCCCCTTCAAGTTTCAGGGGTATGGGAGGGTGGTTTACCTCATGGAGGTGTTTTTGATGTTGTGTAAAAGGTGTTTGTCGTGCTTCCATCATTTCCACTTCCTTAAGGTCATCTAGGAGGTTGAATCTCAGATTAGTATCCTCTCGTCACATGTTTTCCCTGGTTCGCTAGTTACTTGGGTAGATGTGGTAAGAGTGTGTTATAGAGTGGTATCAGAGTATGGTTCAACCCTTGGACATGATGGGAAGTGTGTTGATCATGCATTTATGTTGATTGCATATTTTTTTATTATGATTGAGGCATATATGTTCTTGTTTAATTTGTGTTATGTTAGCCATGGTGGTAGTGGTGTCACCATAGAAGTGGTGATGGTGTTGTTGTCAACATGTTGTCATGAGTGTATTGCGTATTTTTCATACACACTTGCTTACATATAGTTACATATTGTACATGCATTGATTTCTTATGGTAGGGTTACATATTAGTCATGCTTCAATGTTATCTGTGTATGCTTTCTTGTGTGATGTCATATGTTGCACATGCATTGGTTGTTCATGATTGGTTGTACATGTCAAGTGGGTGCATGTGGTGAAGTTTGCATTGGTTTGAGTGAGGTTGTTGTGAGTAAGGTCATTGTATGCAATTAGGTCATCATGATGATATTGGTATGTTATGATTCTAACATGTTAGCTAAGATAGAGCAGGAGATACATACCATCAAAGTGAAGTTGAAACATTGTACGTCGAGGCAAGATCATGTTGTCATACATGTTTGGATGTTGGGCATGTAGGTATGTAGGTTAAGGATTGTTATATGCATTATGGTTATGAGTATTTCTTTCATTATATTGATGTTATGGTTAGATACATTATAGATTCTAGTTGATTAGTGCAGTTATATGTACATGTGTTGAATAATCATGAATGATAGCAACACGTGGTGTTATGCATTACTATTGTTGTTTTATGTTATTTATGTTATATTTTGTTGATGAGTGTTAGACCCACATGGAATGAAAATAAATAGATGATAAATATAACATGTGTGTGTCCATATTATTCACATGATGTAAATTTATAATACATTATTGTGACCCTTGGATTCATCTTCCAAGGTCTCTTGGACTTCCTATGTACATTCGCCTTCTACACCAACCCTTAGAGGATCAGGTGTCCAACATTCCCCCCTTAATCCAAAGGGGTATGTATGAGTCGAAGAAGAGAGTTGTAACACAAATGTGGAAAGTATTCATGGCAGCACTAGGCTGAAGGATCTCTCTGAAATGTTGGCATAAAGAGGTGGTTTAAGTATGACCACAAACACTGGAATACTTAGTGTAGTTCCTGGAACTCTTCCAAATATGGCAATAAGCTGAGGTATTTTGCTAGAGGAATTTCTCCTAATGTTTTAAAAAGGGAAACCTTCAACCTGGAAAAGGGAGGTCTGCAACCCGCGATGGTTTAAGGATGACCACCAACTCTGGAATTCTTGATGCAATTCCTGGAGCTCTACCAAAACTTGCATGAAGCTGAAGTATTGTGCTAGGGGAAGTGTCCTGAATTATTTGAAGAGGAAGAAGATCAACCTCACATAGATGGTTTAAGGCTGACCACCAACCAAAGGCATGTTCATGGGCTTCTCTATCTCTAGCTACAACTCTGAATCCGGAATGGCAGGTTGTGGCTCAGGCTCACTTGAACTGTTGTGTCTCTGGCTACAACTGTGCATATGGAATGGCAGGTTGTGGTTTAAGTTCACTTGATGTGGCTTTGTATCTTTTATATGACCATCATTTCCCCCCTATCATATACAAGGTGAGATGATGGCGGAAACTCAACTACAAGGCTGTTCAATGCTCTAGAACAAGTTCTAACATATTTTTGAAACATCTTCCTAGCTGTTGATGCCCATTGCCAAGAAGTGATCCATCCAAGATGAATATTTTTTCTTGCAGGAGGCTTGTTTATGAAGAATTTGTGTGAAGAATGAGAGGTTTTATGATATTTCTTACATGGGTGAAGATCAAACAATGATCTTTCATATGGCCAACTCGATCACAGTATTGGAATTTCTTAATCTGTTGTGATTGTTGTGGAAGAGGAGAAGAATCTAGAACAGCTGAAGGTGAGTTATTGTGAAGAAATATAGCACTCTAAAATTTTATGGGCTTGGAGTAGTATGTAATATAATGGGACAACTCCTTGTAATCTCCAAGACATGTTAGTTGTGCTTGTTATGAACAAGCTCTTCCCAAGGTTGGATGATGAGCTTGTGATCCAGGTGAATATTGGTGGCCACCTGCCTATTCCACTTGGACCCCCACCATTGTTTCTTTCAGTTCTTCAGTTTCCTTAATTGTAGCACAATTTTCTATTTTTGGCAGTTTTTTGGGTCCTGAACTTCCAGAGCCGTTTTGAGGCCCTAAACGACGTTTTTTGGGCATCAAACCTTTGAAAAATATGATTTTGTTCCGGACTTGATATTTTTTATTAGTAGTTTTATTCCTCAGACAGATATTTCTAACGATGTATCATGTGCGTCAAACGAAGATAGTATGCCAAAGTTACAACCCCGGGAAATTGATGTACCAATTTACCCCGACGAGGCCCATATTCTGGTGTTTCATCTCCTAAGGTTAGGTTTCTGGAAGTTGAGGGTTTTCCATTGTTTCTAAATAATATATAGGCCTTCGAGCCTCATTTTAGCACAAATTTCAGAGGCCAGTAGCCACCACATCTCATCTGAGATAAGCTACCAAGCTACCAGCGCCCTAACTAGTTTATTTCCATTTTGTCTGTAAACAAATTTCAGTTATTTGATATTAATGAAATGAAGTGGTATCTCCATTGCATCTTTGTATTTATGGTTATATGTGTATTATGTTGCGTTCCTACATAAATTCGGATCAAGAAGTGGAGGCTGGATCTTTTCTTCTGCATTCAAATATGCTCTTGTACTAGGCTCAATGATATGAACAGCTTTGTGTTGTTGATGGAAGTTTGTCTCAATGTTCTAAACAAAAAAAAATTCAGAATAACAACTCTTTTGCTGAATCTCATCTCGATGTAGCTCTGAATCAAGATGCAAAAAATCAATCATGTCTAGTGCATTTTGTAGACATGTTTGAATATCTAAAAGAGAGGCTTTGTTGATTTTTATCATCTGATCTACAATGGAATATATTAGAGTAGTCAATACTTCTAATACATCATCAAGTTTGGCCATTTTTCAGTCATAAGAATCAAACATCAGCAAATAAAAGTATCAGCTTCAAGTTCTCAACTAAATTTGAAATATATCTCTTCCTTTCAAGGTAAACTAGAAAGTGAGATAAAATATCCTTAGTGAAAAAGACTAAGGAAGACAAAGGCCTCAACAAAGCTTTGCAACCTCTCTTAAAATGAATAGATATCCAACCTTAATGGTCTTTAATGTTCAAATTATTTTAAAATATTCAAAAAGGCACAAACTATAAAAACACAAAAGTTATGATGGTTTTAAGTTTTTGTGGTTGTTATGAATCAGATTTTCCAGTGTTAACATAAATTGGTCGACATTTCGAATCCTAACAGGGATCCATCTTCAGAACATAATATGAATGAAAGTAGAGAAACTTCAAACCATTAATAAATAGTGAAGAAAAAATTAATTATTCTAAAAGAGCCTACCATAGATTTTAATTAGTATGTAAATAATATTATTAATATATTAATATTATTAATATATTATTAATTATTTTTAATTTCTAATTATTTATTTATATAAATTGGATAATTATAATGTTGATTATAATGTTCATAAATAATAATAATTAAAATAAATAAATCTATTAAATTAATAAATTAATTTAAATAATTACTTAATAGTGATTATTATTATCAAATATTTTAGGTTTAATTTATAAATAAAAAATATAACTATTAAATATTCCAATAAATATTAATTAATTAATAACATTAAATTTAGAAAACTAAAATAAACTTATAAATAAGTATTAATAACCAAATAATCATAAATTCTATCAAATAATATAAAATTAATAATTATTTTTATGATTAATACTTACTTTAAAAGTAATATATTTATAGAACCTTAAATAATTAATAAGAATTTAATCAATATTATGATCTAATTAATAAAGAAAATTAATTAATTTAATATTGTGGCTAGAAAATTAATGTACACTATTTTCTTATTATCTTTTATTTTAATTAAATAAATCAACCATGTTCTAATAATTTATTATTTTTTATTATAATTAAATAAATAAATACTCATCTAAAAAAGTTCTTAGATTAATATATATAGAGATTAATAAATATTTTTTAAGTAATAACAATAGTTATTAATTTTTTTTATTTACTAAATTATAATTCAATAATAATTAATAAATAATTAATATTATTAAATTTATTATATTATTTTATTTTAAAAACTTTGAATAACCAAAATATATTTATAGATAAATATAATTATTTATGTTATCGAATAATAACCATGTTTGTTGGCTAAAATTAATAATTTTTCTTAATAATATTCACTTATAAGTAATATTATGGTTGAGAGCCTTAAATAAAATAATTAATTAGAATTATATTAATTTTATGATATGATTTAATAAATAATTGGTGTTATGATTAATAATTTTTAATTAATTCAAATTTATTAATAATATAGTTTGATTTTGTCTTTTTATCTTTTATTGTTTTAAATAAAAATATAGAACCCTAATTTAAAAAGAATTATCTGAGATACTATACTTAGAAGGACAAATTGGTGGGAAGCAGATTTGTCTGATCAGAGGAAGCCAACTATCATTGATTTTTCTCCCTCCATCTCTATTGAGATTATGAGGACTCTTAATAATCTCACGAGATTCTCTAATTTTCCTTCTCCGGTATTGTTCCTCTCTAGCGATAATTTTGACATATTCTAAGCACATGTGATGTGTAGTTTTCGACGAGCGTTCTACAAGGGCTGAGGTATGAGATCTCTCATTCTTTATATTGGCTTCGTGCTCCTTCAATATTTTTTTTAAACATCATCTAGTTTCTCAAATACAACTTTTTCCACATGAACAGTCAATATTATAAACTTCATTAAGTTGTTCGTGATTTTTATTATCCTTACATGAACACATTTTTTTTCTTATTGTTCCAGCGGATGTAAATTGTGTGACTATGTCCTTCCCTAAAACTCTATCGATCTTAATGGTAACTCTTTTGATGGATGGAAGGAAAACCCTACCGAACCTATCCTGAGGTTCTTGATGCTTATGAGAGAGGATCAAATCCTTAGCTCTCATTATGGCCTTCTTAATATCGTTTTCTTTATATCATATACATTTAACTACAGAGGTCAGGTGATTGATTCCTTACTAAGGTGCTTAGAGTCAGATATTCTTAGGGCCCTAACAGTAAGAGTACTCAGGATGACAAATTTATGAGTAGGATGATGGTAGGAATCTGCATGAAGATAGTTGTCAGTGTGAGTCTTCTTTCTAAATACTTGATGCCCCAGAGTTCCATCCTCCTTCCTGGTGACAAGGACATCTAAAAATGGGATGTTCTTGTTTTCTTCAACCTCCATGGTAAACTTGATTTATGATGAAATAGAGTTAAGGTGATTAAAAAATCTCTCAAGATTCTCCTTACCATGAGTCCACTTTATGTTGGTGTCATGAAAAAAATATCTTCCACCAAGCTAGTTTAGGGGAAATGATTCAATAGCAATATTTTCAAAGTGCTCCATAAATAAGTTAGCGACAATAGGTGAAAGAGGTGATCCCATTACGACACTAAAGACCTCCTCATATTATCCTCCTCAAAAACTCAAAAAAGTAGACTGTAAACAAATCTCAACAAGCTTAGTTGTTTCTGGATCAGTTACTTATTTTATAACTTGAACAACCTCATCTAATGGTATTTTGGTAAATAACGATACTACATCAAAACTTAACAAAATGTCATCATCATCCGCCTTTTCATTACTGATGAGTTTTACGAAATCATTAGAGCCCTTAATGAATGAATCAGTGTTTCCAACCAGGGGCTTAAGAATCTTGGCAACATATTTTTCCAGCTCATAGGTGGGGGATCCTATAGTATTAACTATCGGTTTGAGAAGAACACCTTATTTGTGAATTTTGGTTAATACATAAATTCCAGGGATGACCTCACATGAAGGGATCAATTTCTTCTTTAGTTTATCATTAAGACGAGATTCTATGATTTCCTTTTTGACTTATTTTATAACCCTGGGCATGGGATTGGAGTTAAGTTTTTTATAGCTATTACAGTTAAGATGTCCATTCATTTTTTTTTATATAATCATCCATATCCAAGACCACGACAGCTCCTCCTTTATCTGCTTTTAGGACAATAATTATTTCATTATTGCACAAGGATTTGAGATAACTAAGCTCATTTTTGCTCAGATTACTCCTAGGGGGTCTTTCTTTCCTCATTATAATGGCACATTCTTGTCTTAATGCCTCCTTTCCATCTAATGATAAACCCTGAATCCCATCTTCAATACTACAAATGATGCTTTCCTTTAGAATGTTTTTAGGAGTAATAGAAAATCCAAGTCCCCTACCTAAGATTTTAATGGTTTCTTGACTCAAATTTAAAGAGGACAAATTAACCACCTTATTATTTCTGGGTTCAATTAGGTTGTTCACAACAAGCTTACTACGACATAATTCATCATCATGGCTAATTTTTATACAACCCTCGCTGATTTTCATGCCATCTTGGTTGTTTCCTCCTTCTGTGACATTGAAAACATTATTATCCCAAACATTATAATCACGGTCATCTCTTCCAATGTTGCTGCAAGCATCATTAACATTGACGCTTCCAACCTCACGTTCAATATTATACTGTTCTGAAGGGTTTAATATAGAAGTATTATGGATGAAACTAAGACAACCACTTCCTAATGCTGGACTATCCTTAACTCTCAGTCTAACTGGATCTTCTGAGGAGGAGGCACAAAAACTAAGCAATAATAACTTGTTGTTATTATAGGTTATCATTCTATTTCCCCTAATAGCTATAACTGATACAATACCCACTCCCCCTACGTTGCTTACTGCATTGCTTAACATCGATCTTCTTCCCAATATTCTACCAAATACTTCGCTTTCAATGTCCCTATCAACAAAACATGAAGTTGTTTTCTCTTTGTAAACACTTCTCATCGAATTGACAGGTGAATCATACCTTACTTTCTCATTAGCTGGCGAATCAATGCTTTCCTCAAAACTAACTATTACGATGTTGCATATTTTATTAAGCTTATAATTTATGATTAATACGAGTTGCTCATTCACTTTGTCAGAGCCATCTTCAAACACAACCGAAGAGATGTCATTATTCGACGTCAAGACCTTGTTAGTTTCATAACTCTTGTTGCCATCATCGACTATTAGGTTTTGAGTACTTATCATAGGAAATTATTACAATGGACTACTCATTTTTTGTCTTTAATCTTACAAGCTTCCTAGCTTTCCTGTCCCGAGCACTCTGACCTTCTTTTTGAGCCCTGAGCACAACCCTGGAATCATTGGTTCTACATAGTTCCTCATCAATGGAGTTAGCTAATTTCAAATGCGTGGAAAGGGCATAACGCCCCAATCTATCCAAACCAGCGTGAGTCCTTCTTATTTCCCCTCAAATTAGATTAAAACTGAGTTTTAAAAAATATTTTTTGTATCTTCAGAAGTGAAAATTGTGCCTAAAGTGAGGAAATGGCAGAAGAAGTTTGTTATCACGACAATCTTTAAGAAATTGTAGGTTCGTGGCCCTTCTCTCAATATTTATTTTAGAGTTTTCCAGAGAACAAACCTCTTCCCACATATCCCCTCCATTCAGGGAAATGATGATGGTTTGTAAGCTTTAGTGGTTGTTAATTGAAGGAGAGTGAATTGGATTTTCCACAGGGTTAACATAAATTGGTTGACGTTTCAAATCCCAACAAGGAACCATCTTCAAGAAAGAATATGAATGAAAGCAGAGAGAGGCCTCAAACCATTGATAAATAGTGAAGAAAAAATTAATTATTCTAAAAGAGCCGACCATAGATTTTAATTAATATGTAAATAATATTATTAATATATTAATATTATTAATTTTGATTTTAAATTATTTATTTATATAAATTGGATAATTATAATGCTTATTATAATGTTGGTAAATAATAATAATTAAAAGAAATATTTTTTTGAATTAATAAATTAATTTAAATAATTATTTAATAATGATTATTATTATAAAAATGTTTTAGGTTTAATTTAGACCTTCCTAGTTTTTTAAGATGTCAAAACTATAGTGAGCTTGAGAGACTTCTCTCCAAGCTTTTCGAGCATAGGAATAAAATCTTAAATCAAACTAAATAACTCTTTTCTTTAGGTCCGATCATCATCATCATCAAATAATAAATATAATTATTAAATATTCCAATAAATATTAATTAATTAATAATATTAACTTAAGAAAACTAAAATAAACTTATAAATAAGTAGTAATAACGAAATAATTATTAATTCTATCCAATAATAACCATACTTAATGGATAAAATTAATAATTATTTTTATTATTAATACTTACTTTAAATGTATTATATTTAAAAGCCTTAAATAATTAATAAAAATTTAATAAATGTTATGATCTAATTACTATTATGATCTAATTAATAAAGAAAATTAATAAATTTAATATTATAGTCAGAAAATTAATGTGCACTATTTCCTTTTTATTTTTATTTTAATTAAATAAATCAACCCTATTCATTTATTATCTTTATTATAATTAAATAAATAAACCCTAATCTATATATAGATAAAAGATTAAAAGGTATATATATAAGATTAATAAATACTTTTTAGTAATAATATTAGTTATTAAAAGTTTTTAATTTAATAAATTATAATTCAATAAGAATTAATGATTAATGATTATTATTATTATTATTAAATTTATTATATTATTTTATAAAAGAAATTGGGAATAACGAAACTATATTTAGAGATAAATATTAATAAACCGGATAATTATTTATTTTATCCAATAATAACCATATTTATTGGTTAAAATTAATCATTATTCTTAATAATATTCACTTTTAGGTAATATTATGGTTGAGAGCCTTAAATAAAATAATTAATTAGAATTATATTAATGTTATGATTTGATTTAATAATTAATTAATTTTATGATTAATAATTTTTAATTTATTCAAATTTATTAATAATATAGTTTAATTTTATATTTTTATTTTTTATTGCTTTAAATACAAATTTAAAACCTTAATTTAAAAATAATTACCTGAGATACTATACCTGGGAGGATGAGTTGGTGGAACAGATTTATCTGATCAGAGGAAGCCAACTATCAATGATTTCAGTCCCTCCATCCCTATTGAGATTGTGAGGATTCTTAATAATTTCAAGGCCCTGACTTTCCTTCTCCGGTATTGTTCCTCTTTAGCGATAATAATGGCATCTTCTAAGCACAAGTCATGCTTATTTTTCTACAAGTGTTCTGCAAGGGTTGAGGTACGAGATCTCCCATTATTTATATTGGTGTCGTGCTCTTTCAATCTTTTCTGTAAAGATTGCCTAGTTTCTCCAATGTGAACAATCAATTTTATAAACTCCTATAAGCTACTCGTGATTGATATTATCCTTAAATGAACACATTTTTGTCTTATTATTTCAGCGGCTATAAATTGTGTGACTATGCCCTTCTTCCCCAAAACCCTAGCGTTATTATCCATAACTCCGTAGATGTATGGAAGGAAAAACCTACCAAACATATCTTGAGGTTCTTGATGCTTATGAGAGAGGATCGAATCCTTAGCTCTCATTATGTCCTTCTTGATATCTATTTATTTATATCGTATACCTTTAAATATAGAGTTCAAGTGATTTATTTCCTTTCTAAGCTGCTCAGAGTGAGATATTCTGAGGGCCAAAACAACAAGAGTATTAAGGACACCAAATTTCTGAGCCGGAAGATGGTAGGAATCCGCATGAAGATAACTATGAGTGTGAGTTTTCTTTCTAAATACTTGATGCCCCAAAGTTCCATCCTCCTTCCTAGTGACAAGGACATCTAAAAATGGGATGCTTTTGTTATCTTCAACCTCCATGGTAAACTTGATTTTTGATGAAATAGAGTTAAGTTGATTATAAAATCTCTCAAGATTCTCCTTACCATGTGTCCACTTTATGTTGGTGTCATAAAAAAATCTCTTCCACCAAGCTAGTTTTAGTGGAAAGGATTCAAGGGAAATATTTTCAAAGTGATCCATAAATAAGTTAGCAATAATAGGTGAGAGGTGATCTCATTGCGACACCAAACACCTAATCATAGTATGCTCTTTGGAAACTGAAAAAAGTGGACCGTAAACAAATCTCAGCAAGCTTAGTTGTTTATGGATCAGTTACTTCTTTTATAGTTTTAAAAACCTCATCTAATGGAATTTGGTAAATAATGATACTACATCAAAACTTACCAAAATTTCATCATCATATACCTTTTCATTACTGATGAGCTTTACGAAATCATTAGATTCCTTAATGAATGAGTCATTGTTTCCAACGAGGGGCTTAAGAATCTTGGTAACATATTTTTCCACCTCATAGGTGGGGGTTCCTATGGTATTAAATATCGGTGTGAGAGGAACACCTTCTTTGTGAATTTTAGGTAATCCATAAATTATAGGGATGACCTCACATGAAGGGATCAACTTCTTCTTTAGTTTATCATCAATACGAGATTCTATTATTGCCTTTTTGACTTCTTTTATAACCATGGGCATGGGATTGGAGTTAAGTTTTTTATAACCAATACAGTTAAGATGTTCATTCAATTTTTTTATATAATCATCCCTATCAAATACCACAGAAGCTCCTCCTTTATCTACTTTTAGGAGAACAATTCTTTCATTATTGCACAAGGATTTGAGAGCACTAAGCTCATCTTTGCTTAGATTACTCCTAGGGGGTCTTGCTTTCCTCATTATAAGGGCACATTCTTGTCTTAATGCCTCCTTGTCATTCAATGATAAACCTTGAATCCCATCTTCAATACTAAAAATGATGCTTTCATTCATAATGTTTTTAGGAGCAACAACAAATCCGAGTCCCCTACCTAAGATTTTAATGGTTTCTTGACTCAAATTTAAAGAGGAAAAATTAACCACCTTATTATTTCTGGGTTCAATTAGGTTGTTTGCAACAAACTTACTACGACATAATTCATCATCATGGCTACTTTTTATACAACCCTTGTCTCATTTCATGCCATATTGGTTGTTGCCTCCTTCTGATGAGATCTATTGTAGTGACACGAAAAGTTTTTGTTTCCTGGTTACCAGCAAAATATATGAAGATTGGACACCCTTATTACAGGGTCGACTTCTGCCTTGCAGATCTCATGCAACAAGTATCTTGATGTCATTGCAACAACAATGAGATGGGACCTATGGTACTTTTTTTGAAATGAAACGCAAGAGATTGAATATAAACAATCTTGACCACAACATGTTAGTGAAGCTCATTCGAAACACAAGAATTTAGCTGTCATGAAATTATGTTGATAATTATTTATTGACAAGTGAAGGTTATGTTCCATTTCCATGGTTTGCAATAATAAAGATTGCAATTGGGTCTACCAGCATGGGAGGGGAAACATATATGGAGCAGTGTGAGGTAGTGTGGAAGGGGCAACGTATATCGGAGGAGCAAGTTGGGGCAGCATATATGGAGCAGTGTGAGGTATTGTGGGAGGGTCAGCGTGAGGCAGTGTGGGAGGGGAAACGTATATGGAGCAGCGTGAGATAGTGTGGGATGGGAAGTGTATATGGAGCAGCATGAGGTAGTGTGAGAGGGGTAGCATATATGGTGTAGTGTAAGGAAGCATGGGAGGGAGGAGGTGAGCTGACAGAGGGAGGAGGGAGCTGACGAAGGGAGGTTGGAGCAGAGCTAGTCATGAGGGAGGGGTCATGGGTGTGAGCCGACGGGGAGGGAGCGCCGAGGAGAAGGTGCACGCAGATGGGGAGAGGGAGCGCTGAGATGGGAAGTGGGTGCAGACAGGGAGAGGGAGCGTCGAGGTGGGAAGTGTGAGCCGGCAGAGGCCAACGATTCCGAACCTTTGTGGGTGACTGTGGTATGGTCTCTGTGCAAGGAGATCTGGAAGGAGAATCTTTGGAAGGCGAGGTATGGATCCGACTTACTCTAGAAAATAATTTATTTTTCTTCGCAGCTATGTTATCACCTATTCATTGTTGATAAATGATAAAGAATTGAAAAAAATGTGCATAGATTTTTATTAAAATTACAACGGATTTCTGCAACTAATCAATGGAAAAAGAGGATGTGGCAATCTTGTTTCCTCAAGAATATTTTCTCCCAAATATTTAAGAAGATCATGCATCTGTATACAATTTTCACTATCCAAGCTCCTCCTTTCCAGTATAGGAGGTCGGCGCACAATTACAGGGTGAAACCTCGAGTGGATGGTAATGCCAGGATTGTTAGGGTGACAAAAATTTGCAGTATGATAGAGGTGACAATCTACAAAAATGCAGAACCGAGATAGGGCGTATAATTCAGCTAGCAGATAATTCAGCGGGAATTTAGCTTAAAAGTGGAGGGTTGATGGAAAGGATGAAATGCATAGAAAAACCACAAAACTGGTGGTTCAGATTTGACCAGGGCTAGAATTTCCTGACTCTAATACCATGTCAAACACACATGGAATGGACATAAATAGATGAGAAACATAATCTGTGTTTGTCCATATTATTCACATGATGTACATTTATAATACATTATTGTGACCCTTGGATTCATCTTCCAAGGTCTCTTGGAATTCCTATGTCCATTCGCCTTCTACACCAACGCTTAGAAGATTAGGTGTCCAACAATGAGTATGATATAGGTTAACATGTTGTTTTTGTATGATATTTATCTTTATGATTCGGTTACATGTTGTTGATGAGCATGATATATCGTGTGTTCTTGTTATATGATAGTAACTTGATGATTAGGGTTATTTCATTAAGATCTTGATGTTATATGTATCGTATTGTTGTGGATTGGCTTATACAGATGTTTAGGGTTATTACGTTCATGTATTTGTGATATTGTATTGTACTAATATAGGTTGATTGTGCATATGTGATTGTTATGCATGAATGAAAAATGTTTTTGAGCTTATGATGTGGACATTCTAGTCAGTTATTTTTATGGATATTATGACCTTATTTATGATTGGTTTGATGTGTTGTGAAGTTATATCATGCTAATCTAAATTTATTGTGCAGAAAAGATAGCCTCCCCTAAGATACATTAAGGTATGATATTTCTTATGTCGTCTACATTGTATTTGAATGTTTGGTTGTCACATATATTTGGTGTTTGAGTGTTAGTGTCTATTATGTCGTCTATTTACTGTTGAAGGTTTTACTACTCGCATGATATGGGCATGTTCTCGTAAGATTGTGTGAAGTAATATTATTGTTTTAAGATGGTTGTAATAACACATATGTGTTAAGACAAATGATATGTACTTGAGTGTCAGTAGGTGATAGTTTTAGCATTATGTATTAAGACCGATGAATGTGAGTTGAATTTTGATTATGACATGGTTGTTAGTCTTGGTAGAAGTTGATTTGAAATTGATAGACATGTTATGTTGATGTTTGGTACATATGGCTGGCATGTGTGTTCAGTTACAGGAAATGTTCTTGGCACGTCAAGGTAAGGTAAATAGCTTGTTGTTATGTTTATTTATGAACTAAAATTTATGTGTTTATGGAAGTATAATGCTGGGGATTGCATGGAAAAGGAGACTGCCATGAAATCTTGAAGAAGGCTCAGGTTGAGATTTCCTTTAGAAGTGTAGAGAAGCCATGGGGGATTGAGTCACGGTGTTTGTTGCTAGTCTTGTGATTTTGGCCTTTTATGATTTGTTTGCGATTTATTTTTAGCTTTGTTTATGTGCAGTGCAAGGCCTTGCCACTTTGTTGCGGTGTCATATTTCTCTTGGTTTTCATAGTTTTATTCTGGTTTGTTTCTTATTCTCGCCTTTTGTTTGACGGTATTGGGAATTGGTTCGAAAAGAGTAAGGTTAATGGAGCTCAGGGAGATATGTGGGGTACCCAACAGGTATTGTAAGACTCAAATGTAGCTCAGTGCATGAGTATGCACAGCAGAAGGTAAGAATATGACAGTCGATTGGATTATTTGAGCCCTTTGGGTAAATGGACACTGGAAGAGTAGATAAACTAAATAAAACTAAAGTGTTAGATGCCTTTTATATGTTGGGAACTGTTGCTCTCAATGTTGTGCATGGTGTGCACAGATAAAGGAAGATCTCTTAATCGAAACCCTATATATGGGTCATCCTGAATCAAGATTGTTTAATGCTAATGTTTATATGTATATATATGTGTATGTATGTCATTTTCTGACAGTATGATGATTTTTTTATGTTGGTGATTATATATATGTATGTATGTATCTATGTCACTATATGACAGGGTTTCAAGGATCATTCTTGTGGAGGAATTATTGCTTATGTGGGCGAATGACATGAAGAGGTTCTTGCTATTATGAGGGATCAAGTGAAAGAGTAGCCTTGAAAAATCTACAAGGTCAGTGTCATGTGGATATGAATTGATATTATATGATTGTAATATGCCTATTTTTATGCTATGGGAAGGTAATGTTGAGGGGTACATCAACAAAGTGAGAGTAGTGTGATATGTGAAATGCTAAGATAAGCATGGAGAAGTAGGGTTTCTTTGTGGGATCAATGTGTGGTCTATGGATGTGCAGTACTACTATTGTTGTGCATGTTGTGTATTCAGCAATTATACATGTGGTGAAGTGTAATGTTGCATATGTAGTATTGTGTACATATGATGTGGTATTCCCGTTGAATATATAGTGTTGTGTGTATATTGCATACGCAGTGTTAGGCGTAGATGGTGGTATGTACATGTTGAATATATATATATATATATATATATATTGACAATTCGTATAAAATTTTTAGAAAAACTAAAAGAATATATATATATATATATATATATATATATATTGGCAAATCCCTGCATGTAATATTATATTTTTTTGGATATGGTCAAAGGCGATAGAAACTACCCATGGTATCTACCCACAGTATTCTCCTTAATTTTCGAGGGAAAATAATAAAATAAGCCTTCTAGAAAATCCATCAAGCGTATAAAAGGGGGTAGGAGCTAGGCATTGAGGGAATTCAAATTTATTTATCTTTTTTTTTTTTTGGTTGAGAACTTGGTGTGGTCAATTCCAGTTTGATTGCAGAGAAACCCCGTGGGTGTTATTTTTTCTGGATGATCCATATAGGGTCCACGATTTTGCTTCAATATTTGTTTTCTATTTTAATGAGAAGTAAGGCATGCCACTGCAGGGGCTCAGATACTTTTATATGGGAATGCATTTTTGTTTCCAGCTAATAATATAAATAAAGGGTTGCATTTCTACATCATATTTTCCTTTTCGTTCTAGTTGAAAGTTTACTTGAATCAAAATATTAAAGTATGATGTATCTATGATAATTTTTAGCGACATTACAGTGGTATCAGAGTTTTGCATCCTTCCAGCCTAAGGGTTTTATCCAAATAATTTCAGTGGGATTTATTCTCACCCTAGCTTGCATTTCCATTTTTGGTAGTATTTGATATCACCCTAATTGGTGTCTTTAGAACGCTATATGTCAAGGGTCTCACGCATATATCACTGTTTCTATTTGAGGGTGTTGGTTTTGAAGCTTCTCTATAGGTTGATTAGAGCATATTATATCAGATAAAGGTGTTGAGCCTAACTATGTCACAGGGAAGATCCGAAACTCAAAGGAACGGATCTCAATACCGAGAGGCACAGAAAGATCATAAGAGGAAGCATGCCTTAGAATACTATTAGATCATTATAAGATGTTGATTGAAGAAAATCGAGACTACAATAGTGAAAGACTCAAGTTGTGAAGTGAATTCAACGGATCGAGAATTGGCAAAATTGGGTGGTTGTTGGCAGGAACACATTGGATCACTCCATGTATTGGCAGCGCGAGGGACCCATACAACAAGGTATGGATTACGGTCATAGATCCTTTGATTAATAGCCAAAAGTGGAAGGAGCATTATATATGCACATTCAAGGGACATTCAAAAGTAAGGGTCGAGGAAAGATTTAATATAGGTGGACCGACCATATTCTTGTTCAAAGAAGGGCCATAACCATTCTTAAAGTTGATCCATTGTGCGCGGAGTGTCACATTGTTGTAGCAAGAAGGCATTGCACATCATTTTCCAACAATTCGACGTGAGTGGCAGTGGTGTATTAATACAAGTCGCTCGGGGATATTTCTAGGTTCTAAAAAGCTTTTCAATGTTGCTCTCGGGTGCTCATAGAAAGAAATAGCAGAGAAAATTAAGAACAAGTGGAACTCTTTACTTAAGACCGGCATAGGACATAGATATTTATAGGTATATTCCAGTAGAAATCTACCAAAGTTTGTCCGGGAAATTTGACAGTCACCATACAAAGGCATATTGATTATTGTTGGTGACTTATGATGTTCATGTCACTCCCACAACTCCATAAATGTATAGTCTTCGATCGATTACGTTTTGAAGTGACTACATTTATCAATTTCTGAACATTTCATATATGCAAAGAATCAGTTGAAGCTTGAACATTTGCATTTGGCTTCAGGTGGCTGAGTGAGGCATGAAATTCATTTTGAGTAGCAAATGGGCAAATGAACATGCCTTCATTATTGGTCAACTCTAAATCTAGGATTTTTCTCTATGTATCTACCCTTATGTCACATATGAAAGGATTCAAAAAAGCGAGGTGATTTCAAAAAGGGATCGAAGTATTCATACATTTCCTATTTGTATCTATAAGATTGAATCGTTGAAGGGAGACAAATAGTATTTGTTTATTGATCAAGAGGAGATTGAATTCAAAGGAGTCATTGGTTGTTTTTTATCCATATCTGAAGTTCCTCTTGGAACCATTTTTCTTATAGTTGTAGCAACTTAATTTTGGAGAAGTCGAATTGATCTCATTCCTATAGCAACTTATCTCACTATGCTTCTTAAGATTATAATTTGCTATGCTCATAGCAGCTTATTCTTGGAAAATACAAGTTAGCTTGATTCCTATAACATTTTGTTTAGAGAGGCGAGTTGACTTAAGCATATTCAGAACGAAGAAAACGGAAGATCGTAAGATAAAAAAAAAGATTGCCAACATCAGTTGTATTTGGTTTGATTCTTCCCATCTCTTTGATTCGGCAGAAGTAATGGAAGATTTGTGCATTAAGTCAAAGTACGTCCTTCTACAGAGACTAAGTAACTTAGAGAGTGGATTGGACTTCGTGGGTATTAATAGGGTCATAAAATTGATTGCAGAGACCTCCTATGCATTTGTTTTCACAGTCCAAGGTCGAGAGGCATGTTTTAAGAGGAAAGGTCAGTTGCCTCTGAACAAGAACACCAAGGTCGAAGTTTGTCTTAAGTGAGGGTCAAATTCTTCGAAAAATAACTGCAAATTCCATTGTTTATTTCTAGTGGTTTGGCATCATTATAGTGGAGGTTGTAGCTCTTATTGTTAGAGATTAAGTTTCAAAAGAAGAACATTATTCATGTGGTCGAGAGTGAACAACATCTTTGGCATATTACCCTTTTCCAAAAATTAATTCAGAGTGTTGTAGATTATTATCTTTGAAGGTTAAGATTTATTACCTAAAAGGGAAAGTCATTCCAAATTGCATGAAGTACAATTTCCAGGAATCTTGACACCACAATGTCATCATTTTACTTTTGGGAATGCCACAGGAATTAACATAATGATATATCAGGTGATTCTCTGGGCTACAATACTTTTGTCGATAAAAAATGACAACAAATTACAGAACAAAACAATAAACCTTTCTCCCAAAAGGTCCATGCTATCCTTTAATAGTCAAAAGATATCTGGAAGGAAGATGTAAAAATCAAGTGTCTCTTTTAACTTGGATCCAAATTGTAGGGTACAAAGTCACAAGATGTCCTCCTCTGGTTGGACACATTAGATATGGCTTTGAGCATGATAGAGAAATCATAATGGAAAGGTTCAGGTTGGGCCTTGAAGCCATCCATGCTTTCTTTGATACAACCTAGGTTCTTCGAGCATTCTTGTGAAAATTTTAGACTCACAGTCACCTCTTGTCTCAGTAAAATCGCAGCCTTAACAACATTTCTACTGCCCTACAATAATGACATCATGAGGAGGATTTTTCGGGTAATGGTAGAAGAACTCCAAGGGTTGGAAAACACCACCCTTCTTACTTTTTTTTTTAGAGGCACAAAATTTTGGAACACATGGAAAAATTTAGATTTGGTATACTTATGCTGGATCTAGTGTGTGATGACATAATCATTCATATGCTCCAATACTTGTGCACCGGAATTACAACATCACATCCAAACTTCATCAAAATAGACATGCAAAATATCATGTCCCTGATCTTAGGAGAAGATAAGACCATCTGCGAAAAATTGAGATCCAAATTGTTGGCCATTTGGAGGAAGGAGCTAATTGTATCACATCTTGCTTATGAACTAGCTGAGGGGTTGATAAAGAAAAAAATCAAACTACTTAGAAAGTAGTTAACCAAGGAGGAACTAACAAAGATTTGTAGAGACAACAAGAATGAACTAAGGAGGAAAGACTTATTCTTTGTATGCAAGGGAGTTTGGGCACTTGACCATTTATGTCAAGGTGGTAAGGAGGCGACAAGAGCATAACAATTAGAGACTTATTCAGATCATGGGGATTCATTAATAGTTGGGTTCACCGATTTTCAGGAGAGCACCTATGAAGGATCCGAACAGTCAAGTACAAATGGTAAGCAACAACACCATGCTCTTCAGAGAAACTTGCAAAATAATCTTATGATAATCAATCAGTTTGAAAAAGTACATGGCAAAAGGAAGGAGGTAATTCCTCCTAATGATGTTGTAGTTGAGTTTATAGATATCCCGAAGGACATCCATAAAAAGTATGGGAAATCAAGTGTAGTACATCCATGTTTGACAATCAAATAGGGTGGACAACTTATCCCCACATGTGGAGAAGGCCAGGAGAAAGACATTCAAGGAGAATCAAATGGGGCACCAGTAGTAATAAATTGATATGATGAGCATGATCATGCAGGGAAACATGAAAAATATAATATGCAGGATAATCCATTTCTGGAGGGTCAGCCAAAGGTTCAACTTGAAGTTATGGTCATGGGGCATCCGATGCAAATATATATAGAGACATTCAACAGGGAACTAGAATTTCCAAAAGAGGACTTTCAAGAAAGGATGATAAATTTCAGGAAAGTTCTTATGATGTTGAAGCAGAGAGTATGGAAAGTTCGAGACATTGTCTTACAGGAGAATAGAAAAATTGAGGAGCTTAAAGGGGTATGTGCCGAATCAATGACCAAGTTGTCTAGTGTTGAGAAATGACTCAAGTCCGTCACAAGGCATCAAGAGGAGGATTGTTGGGAGTTCCAATGACAACCCTCTACAGGAGTACATAGATAAGGCTTGCAACACTACCAAACCACCTTTATACAATGGGAAGAACAAGGAAGAGTTCTCCAAATGCATCATGTTGGGTGTCAACAGAGTGGAGCAACATGAATTTAGATTTGCAGATATTCATCCTTCCCAAGGCCTCAATTGGAGAGAGATTATCAGAGAGATTATGAGTTGGTACTCTATTGATGGGTTGACTCCTAGGAGGATACTCATAGCCAAGGGAATATTGCAACTTGAGGGTTGAGATGGTATCATAACCCACAGGTCCCAAGACATAGGTATCATTGGGACCTAAGAGAATCCATTGGGGGCAGGATTGGCTAGAGGATTGTTTGGATCCAATTAAATCTATCGAGGGAATGATTGGTTGGAGGATTTTTTGGGATCTAGGTATTGAAGGATCCGTTCAGGACCATTCAACATGGAGGAATGGAATAACACAATGGGTTGTATGGGGTCCTGGTATCAATGTACATATTCTTCAGTTGTGGATAGTTGTGGATTGCTTGAGGGCAAGCGATCTTTGGGCGGGAGGATTTGTAATATTCCGTTTTTCCAGATATGGTCAAAGAGGACAAAAACTACCCATGGTATCTGCCCATAGTATTCTCCTTTATTTTCGAGGGAAAATAATAAAATAAGGCTTCTAGAAAATCCATCAAGCGTATACAAGGAGTAGGAGCTAGGCATTGAGGGCATTCAGGGTTATTTATCTTATTGTGTTTTGGTTGAGAACTTGACGTGGCCGCTTCAAGTTTGACTCAATGAACGAAAATCCTATGGGTGTTATTTTGTCTCGTAAATCCATCTAAAGTCCATGATTTGAAATTGAGATACTTTTGTATGAACATATATCTTTGTTTCAAACTAATAATATAAATAAAAAACTGCATTTCTAGATCCCACTTGCTTTGCTTTCCTTCTTGTTCTCACTAAAATTTTACTTGAATCAGAATATTAAAATATACTACATCTATACTAATTTTTAGCCATTGGGATATTACACTGCAACATCTTACTACAGCGATGTGCACGGTAATAAAGGGAAACCCGTGGATTATTTTAACACGGCCAAACAATTAACTCGAGGAACACCCGTTAAAAGGGATTTCATAAAATTTAAAATTGGCGCCCTACGTGGAGATCAGATTTCAACCCTCGGAATTATGCATATTATCTACGCATGGCATGTAAATATTCAATTCAGTTTGCATTTAAACCCTCGTCTTTTTTGAAGCGGAGATTCATATAATTTGTCTTTTTAAAAGGAGATTCATATAATTTATATATGACTTTATAGTATTTTCATTGCATTTTGCGATCATTAAAATTTATTAGATTTAAAATTTTCTTAATTTTTAATTTTTTTTTCCATTGTTCTGTTTAATTTAGATAAGTTTAGTCCCAATGTTAAAATGCTAGATAATAACTAATCTAAGTGCGTTAAACTCGATATTCAATAGAAAATTGATATAGACTCGATGATATTAAATAAAATAATATTACGCCAACCGAGTCTCAATATTAGATTAAAATAAAATTGTTGATCAATAAAATGCTATAGCCAAAATACAATGACCCAATGTTAAAATGGTAGATAATAACTAATCTAAGTGTGTTAAACTCGATTTTGAATAGAAAATTGATATTAACTCAATATTAAATAAAATAATCTTACGCCAAATAGCCTCAATATTAGAGTAAAATAAAATTGTCCATCAATAAAATGTTATTGCCAAAATACAATGACAAGCACGCTTTATTCTGAAGGTTGCTCATAACTTACATTGCTTTATTTTTTAAGGTTGCTTGCAACTGACACTGTAATTCGTTGTAACTTTGCCATTCATTCCTTTAAACTTAGAGAAAATAAAAAATAAAATAAAAAAATAATAGAGAAAAAAACTAGACTCCAGCAACTTATTCAATCAATATGAACATCGGACAAGCTTATATATGAAAAGTAAATATGTATTGGAAGAATAAGAATATGATAATTAATAGAAATGGTCCTGAGGAAAAATAGAAATTGCAGTGAGAGAATGAAATCCGTACACAGTATGCTTCTAAGAATATCAAGCTGGAAATCCAAGCGGGAGAATCAATGTTAAGTATTGGGGGCCAATGTTTCAGTATGGTTTCGCTCCAACATAGTTTCCAGGAGGGTGGTAATTGCATGTGATGAAAGTGTCACCACTGTTACATTTGATGATGGCACATCCAACATTAGTTGTCGTTCTCCAGACAATCTGAGTGTAGTGCGTGCAGTCTTCACCAGAGCTGCAACTATTATTTGCATAGTTATACCATTTCTTTTCATTTACCCATGCACCTACTGCCTCTGTAGCGTTCCAACCTCTGCCACTTCCCCAGAATATGTTCTCTCCGAAGGGACCCTCGGAATGCTGGAGGAGGCAATCACCTCTTCTTTCCCTTGCGTAAACACGAGCATACGTTGCAAGCTTGACATCCCATTTCAGTGGAGGGACTCCCACTTGTTTTCTCGCCTCGTTCTGCGGAACCAGAAATCCTTGAATGGTTTCACTAATGTTCGCACCTGCTTCTGCAACCATTTGTAGGTTGCAGATTGCAACGCTCAAGGCAGCTACTACAACCAGAAGAAACGATGGCTGCCTCATTTTTATGGCAGCAATAGCAAGGTCGCAGCTAATACTCAACAGATGTAGCCTCGATATCGTTTCCGCAATTGCAGAGCAAACACTTCGCTAGCTGGCTAAAGAAAATGCTTTAAGATCTGCGTATACTTGGCTTGTTTATATACAGTTTATGAAGACAATTAACAGAAATCAAGACAGATTTGTAATAAGAAGGAAGGAGTCGATAAATAGTAGGTGGTGGCGCAGACGTAAGCGGTAAAATACACGGGATAAGCTATCGCAGACTTCAGATCCTCCCAGAAGCAAAATGTAAGGCCTAAAGACGGACAGATAGATCTGCGTGGCTGGCTCATATCATTTTTATTTTTGAACTTACAGAAGAGGCGGCGGGAACATATTTTGCTCGTTATGCACGTGGGGTAAAGCCCAAACTATGCCCAGGTAGAAGGAGAAGGAGACACCCGTCAGGAAGACGCGCAGTGCCGTGACATGCGCCGCGTGTACCATTTGAGAAGGAATAACAAACCGCAGGTTTAAGTGTCTCAGCAGCATCGTTTAAGTAACCAAGCGGGTCGTTCTTGGTCAACAACTATATTCTTCAACCGAGTCAAACATCGGGGCACATCACTTCCGCACGAAGTGTGCTAAAACTTGCCTGACGTGCAAAATATAGCGGATTTGAAAATTAGAAAAGATATGCTACATCCATGCACATTTATTTTGTCTTGATATCTTTCCATTTGTTTTATGATTGTATTGCTCGGAGGATATGATGTCGGCACTATGTTATCCCATATATCTTACTTCACGCTTACGTTTGCTGCGCCACCTGAGATTCACTGACTTGACTGACTTTCTTGTTAATAGTCTTCATCAATATTATATAAAGAGCATAAGTGTAGGCATATTTTAACATCTTTTCTTCAGCGAAGAATTTGCTGAGCAGTTGTAATCAAGGATATTACCGCTGCATCCGTCCAGACCCAGACCGCCCTTTGTTACTAATCAGATTTCCTTTTCATTTTTGTTGTTAAAATGAGGAGGCGATTGTGTCTACTGGTTGTATTCGCTGCTTTAATTGCTGTAACGAGCTGCATACAAATGGTTGCAGCAGGTACAGGCATTACTGATACGATTGAGGGATTTCTTGTTCCACAGAACAAAGCAAGGAGGCAAGTGGGAGTCCCTGCCCTAAAATGGGATGCCACCCTTACAAAGTATGCGCGTACATATGCAAGGGAAAGAAGGGGCGACTGCCTCCTCCAGCATTCCGAAGGGCCTTTCGGAGAGAACATCTTCTGGGGAAGCGGCAGCCGCTGGAACGCTACGGATGCTGTTGGTGCATGGGTGGATGAGAGGAAGTGGTATAACTATGCCAAAAATAGTTGCAGCTCTGGGCAAGACTACACCCACTACACTCAGATCGTTTGGAGAACAACCACTAAAGTTGGATGTGCGGCCATCAAATGTAGCAATGGTGACACCTTTATGACATGCAATTACTATCCTGCTGGCAACTATGTTGGCGCCAGACCATACTGAAACTTGGCACCCACCATTTAGCATTCATTCTGCCTCTTGGATTACTATTTTCCCATTACATCCTTTCAAAGTACCACCTATATTCATATTCTTCCATTACATAATATTTCATTTTTTTTTAAAATGTAATTGCACATAGCCTTGTAGATATCGTATTGATTCATGATTTTTCAATGTAAGTTTTTCCCATATGATCATTGATTATGTTTCAGACTAAGACCATTAGCGAACCTGCTCACATAATTTTCTAGCGCTCAATAAAACTCATCATTGATTGATCAGAATAATCTGACCATTCGGGGAACCTGCTCTATTATTATTAATTAACGAGTTGACAACTTATAATGAGTTACGACATTACTTACAAACTTACAGGTAACGAGTGTAATTTACTCCTAGCATAGTTTTCTTTCAATAGTTTGAATTGATATAAATTTCTATTAAATGTTTATGATTTAAATTCGTAATCTATCAATCAATTTCTCCACGGTCTTGTTACCGTATACACAGATTATAAATTATGATAAAATTTTAATTATTTTTTTCATCATATTTATTAAAAATGATATTACTCACAATCTTCTAAATAAAACAATCTTAGATATATGCAGCCAACATATACATAAGTTCTACTCATACTCAAAATCAAGGATATTGCCATGCAGAACTTCTAATATCCTTTTAAATGATGTGTTCTCCCTGCAACTTATCATTAAACACACATACAACTTGAATCAAATGCACATTTAATATCTGAAATAATTAATCAATAAATAAAATATTTACACTGTTTGCTTCATGCTTGGCTATTGCATTCTTCACTCTCACACACAAAATATACACACTTTTTTTCTACATGCCTCATAGACTCACATTTATTTATACAATTGGATTATAACATTTTCTACATGTTTCCTGCCTCATAGACTCACATTTATTTATACAATTAGATTAGAACCCAATGAAGTTCTAGATCCTAAGCTAACTCCCAAAATATCTCTCATAATCCCTAACACCTCTCATCTAATCTTTAAAATCTCTCATTCAATCCCTTATCCTTAGATAAGAGCTAACTAATCCATAATCAAACCTATCCTCTCTAATCTTCTCCTATTTACAATAATCCTAGTTCTCTCTTAAAACTTTAGGAAAAATACAATAATTAATTAAATTCTCACTTTGTAACTAACTCCCCTAGTAAAAGCTTAACCTAGGTTAGATGCATTTGCATCATGTTCTAACATCCCTTGCATTTGGTTCATGAAATTTTTTCACTTGTAAATGCGTTTTCATTTTTCGATATTATGAAACTTTCTCTAACTAGCACACCCACATTAAAAAAATTAATGTGATTGATATAAGCCAAAGAATTCATTTATATCTACCATTAATAAACATATAAAATTATAAATATAATTAAAAAAAAAACTATTATAAAAAACTATTATTATTATGGTTATAATTAATAATAATTGTTAAGTATGATTTAATATTATTCAATATTAAACGTAGTTTATTGTTATTTCATTTTAAATTGTGTAATATAAATTAATTATCTAATAATAACAATGTGACATTGGACCAAGAGACAATCTTTGTCATAATGGTTCACCATGATTGACCATCGCTGACGATGGTTGATTTTCATACTGAGACAATCATTGTCACAATGTGACGTTGACCATGATCATAAACCTAATGGATTTGTATTAAACCCTAGGATTAATATTATAAACCATATAAATAATATTACACCTTAGGAATATGAACCCTTAGATTTTTTTTCTAAATATGGCTACTTCTATTATATAATAGAAAGCACACAGATACATTCGTCATCCATCCATAATTGCTACATTAGCCAATTCCGGCGGGAAATAGCAAGTTCAAAAAATCAAAAGTGGGGCTGTCGGGAAGGGAAACAAGTCCATGTAGCAAGGAAAATGCTTCCCTTGTGGGGAAATCAACTTTGAACAAAATTATACAGTGCAAAAAATGAAAATATAAGAGAACTAGACCATAACATAGAAAACCGTGACAAGTGGGAACCATGAAATTATGCTTGCTGCTTCTTATCATCCTAAAAAGGCTAATGAGGCATCTCTTCCTCGATGAAGCAACTTAACTCAGGGATGTCATCCTTGTGCTTGGAAAACTAAGGGTCCAATGCTAGAGAGGAGGTCATGTAGGCACCTGTCTCGGAATCTTTGCCATCCTCATCAAAGCTGCAGTTGCCACTGCTATTCGAGACGTCCTAGGCAGACTTAACCGACAATGCCACCATTTTGCGCAGAAGATTGAGGGAGGAAGGAGACATCGTGGACTTTCGCATCTGCTTCCTGGAGCATGAGCCAGACAGGTTGGGTGAGGCTTCAGGAAGGTGTAGGGATAAATGGGCAAAGAGGCGATGAGGATCCAGGACCTCTAGCGCGCCCAAGTTCAGTGAAAAATCCACAGTCCTCTCTGTCATGGTGTGAATGGGAGGACGGGAGGGAGAGCCACGACCTCCACCTCTACGGCATCGCATACGATGGTGTCGTGGTATGGTGGAGATCGAATTGCAAGAATGCAAAGGAAGCAGTGCGGGCAAACATGCTGAGTGACAGAGAGAATCTTGGCGCAAACAGGTTAAGGGATGGTGTAAGGCCGCCGGAGGAGAGAAACCGCCGCAGGGGATGACAAAGCCAACACTAAGAATGACATAAAATCTTAGGGAGAATGTCTGAGGGACAACCCCATTGTCCATATATGCCAGAGGCGGCCAGCTACCAGTCGCACATGAGTAAAGTCACTGAGGGTGGAGTTAAGTCATAGCTAGTGGAGAGAGGATGTGACGAACAGAGCAGGGCTGGCAAAGTAAATAGCACCCACACCATAGTAAATAACATCCACGGCGGGGCCATGTGCCTCCTCGTGACGAGGATGGTTTCCAGGCGACAGCAAGGCCAGATGGCTGACGGAGAGAGCATTAGAGAGAAACTACATCCGGGGAATATGAACCTTTAGATTAATAAACCCAAGGGATTGATATTATATACCCAAGGGAATAATAAACCCAACAGATTAATAGTAAAAACCCAAGGGATTATAAACCTAAAGGAATAATATTAAACCCCAGGTATTAATATTATAAACTCAAGGTATGTAAACTCTAAAATAAATATTAAAAACCCTAAAATAAACATGGTTGACCATGGTTGACTATGATTTATTTTCATATTGAGACAATCATTTTCACAATGCGACATTGGACCATGGTTGATCTTCATATTCAAAGAATATTTGTCACAATGTGGTGTTGGACTATGGTTTACCATGACTGGTTTTATAAACCATCGATGGTCGTGGTTGACTATGATTAACCATGGTTGACCTTTCTTTATATTAAAAATCCAAGGGAATAATAAACCCAAGAGATTAATACTAAAAGCCCAAGGGATTATAAACCCAAGGGAATAATATTAAACCCAAAAGAATAATATAAACCCTAAGATAAATATTATAAACCCTTAAATAAACATGGTTTATTTTCATATTGAGATAATATTTGTCACAATACAATATTGGACCATGGTTGAATTTGTTTTATTTTCATATCTAGACAATATTTGTCACAATGAGACGTTGGATCATGGTTGACCATGGTTGTTAGAATGCGATGTTGGACCATGACACAATCTTTGTCACAATGTGTACATGCTTATTGACCATGGTTGACCACAATTGAATTTCATATTTAGACAATCTTTCTCACAATGCGACGGTGGATCATGGTTGACCATGGTTGACCACAGTTTGGATATGGTTTGATGGTGATTGGCCATATTTCCACTATGGTGTCTCTATAGTTGACCATGATTTCATTATGATTACCATTGAAATTGTGGTTGTTGATGCTCAACCATGATTTGACTATGCCTAACCATGACTATTCACTATAGGTGTCCACTGCCAATACTGGCCATCCATTATAGTTCAATATAGTTCACTATGGTTAGCAATGGGTCACCTACTGATAGGTCATTATGTTCACGGTAACTATGCTTCACCACAATAGTCATGTTGACTATTATTTGCTATAATGCCCATGGTGAATAATAGTCAACCATAATCATGTTGACTATAATTGACCATGTAAACAATAATCAACCACAATTAACATGTTTTAATCGATAGATTAATTTATATGTATAAACCCAATGGATTAATACTAAAACCCTAAGGGATTATAAACCATGGGGAATAATATTCAACCCAAGGGATTAATATTATAAACCCAAGGTATATAAACCATAAGGTAAATATTATAAACCCTAAAATAAACATGGTTGACTATGGTTGATTTTCATATTAAGACAATTATTGTCACAATGCGACGTTGGACCATGGTTGATTTTCATATTCAGAGAATCTTTGTCACAATGCGACGTTGGATCATGGTTGACCATAACTGATTTTATAAACCATGGTTGACTATGATTGACGATGGTTTTCCTTGATTTATATTATAAATCCAAGGGAATAATACACCCTAGAGATTAATATTAAAAACCCAAGGGAATAATGTTAAACCCAAGGGAATAATATAAACCCCAGGTATAGAAAACTGACGATAAATATTATAAACCCTTAAATAAACATGTTTGATTTTCATATTGACATAATCTTTTCGCAATATGACGTTGGACCATGGTTGACCTTGATTTATTTTCATATCTAGAGAATCTTTGTCACAATGAGACATTGGATCATAGTTGAACATGGTTGTCACAATGCGACATTTTTCCATAATACTATATTTGTCACAATGTTTCTATAGTTATTAACCATGGTTGACCACAATTGACTTCCTTATTGATCTTTCTTACAATGCGGCATTGGACCATGGTTGACCATGGTTTGAATATGGTTTTACTATGGTTGACCATATTTCGACTATGGTGTCTCTATAGTTGACCTTGATTTCATTATGGTTACCATTGAAATGGTGGTTGTTGATGCTCAACCATGATTTGACTATGCCTAACCATGACCATCCACTATAGGTGTCCATGGCCAACAATAGTCGTCCACCATAGTTCAATATAGTTCACTATGGTTGACAATGGGTCACCTACTTGTAGGCCATCATGTCCGTGGTAACTATGGTTCACCAAGGTAGTCATGTTGACTGTTATTTACCATGATGCCCATGCAGACCATAGTCGACCATGTTAAACAATAGTCAACCATAACCATGTTTACTATAGTTGAACATGTCAACAATAGTCAAACACAATCAACATGTTTTAATGAATAGATTAATTTATAGATAAGACATAAATGAGTGAAATAATATATTATTAATACACCTCATATATTATATTAAACTTTTAATTAAATCTATTTAAATGTTTTAACAATGTTTTCTATATATCTTGATATTATATTAAATCATAATTCAATATTAATGATATATTAAAGAAAAAAAATCATATACTACTAATTATATATTAAATAAGTATTGTATCGCTAAACTAAAATAATGATTAAATTAATATATTAATGTATTTTTTAATATTTAAAATAATAAAATATCAATATTATTATTATAAAACCAACTTTTTTTTAATTTTTTAATTTGAAAAATGTATCTAAAATATCGAATAAGATTATTAATATTAAATAAAATGTATATTGGTTTTATTTTGGATTAAAATAAATGGGAATTGAATTAGTGGTTCATAATATAGAGTTTATTCCATCTTATTATAATAATCATAATCTTTAAGTCTTTATGTATGATCTTTTCCTAAATATTACTATCACATCTAAATACCTATTTACACCTCTTTTATAGACATAGGTTGGTGAAAGGGTTTAAATTCTCAATTCTCAATAATAAATAGCACTTCATTATAAAAAAAAATAGCAATAAATTAAACTAACCCAAAACTTAATATATAAATTTATTTAAAATATATTAATAATCATAATATAAGCATATTTGTATTATATTTATATAGTCTACGTGCTACTATGTAAATGGAGAATGTTAATTTCTAAGAGGTTTTCATCTGAGACGAGGATTTTTAATATAGCATATATGATATCATCTCCTTACTTCTTGAACAGGCTATCCATCATGTTGGAACTGTAAGTTTTTGCCAACGTACTTTTCAATTTAATATCTTACTTCGAGTTTGCACTGAATTTTGGCTTAATTGTATTTGGTATTCAACACTACAACGGACTGTTACATTCGGGCTCTATGCACTAGATTTGCTCCCAACATCATTTTAGTATTTTTATTATGATGACCAGAAAATTTGAGTTAACTAACCTTATTTCGGTTTCAGATTCCGGCATCATGATGTAGATTCTATGCATTACAACATTAATTTTCCAATTGTTTTAATTTTTTTTTTGACGGATTAAGTAAATAGATGTTTTATTTAACCGTCTTAATTGGAAAGAGAATATATATGCAATTAAGCATCTTGTCATATTTTGAGTATATCGAAAAGGATTTACCTATGTTGTGGAAAGAACCTAGTCACTTAGTATTAAAAAAATAGAAAATCAGATACAGTGGAAATAGAAAATAGAAAAGCATGCATTTCTTTGTACAATGCAAACTAAGTTTTGAACTCAACCTGTTTTTGTAATAACGTAGTATCTTACTGTGACTATAATTGCAGTGGCTTTCTAAGCGACATAGGAAGGCCTTATATGAGGCACTTGAAAAGATTAAAGCATATATGCTACTTAACTGTTTATTATGCTACTGAGATTGGTTTCTTTTAACTCATGGGTTAATAAAATCAAAATTGAATTTGAGGGGGAGCTAACCATCATTCCTTCCACCCTCCAGAGATAATCTCAACCATTAAAGATAAACCATAATCCCAACCTTTAAAGATAAACCCAATGATTTAATTGATATGACTATACCAATTATTTATTTATTTTTTATAGAAAATTACAATGGAATACATCACCATTAAAGATAAACCATAATCCCAACCTTTAAAGATAAACCCAATGGTTTCATTGATATGACTATACCAATTTATTAATTTTTTTATAGTAGCAAATTACAATGTAATACATCTGATCTCATTTCTGGATTGCAGAACTGAGGCTTATGGGCTTATCTCATTGCTACTGACCGGGGGAGGGAAGCCCATTTATAAGATTTGTATACCAAAAGGAATAGCTTATAGTATGCTTCCTTGCGAGAAGCATGAATCAACAACTAGTGGTGCGATTATTGTTCAAAAAAGGTACACACCCAACTCTATCGTAGTCATCTTTTCTACTGTAGTGTATTCAATTTTTTCATGTAATTAGGGGTTACTTGATCATGTTAATCCATTTCAAGATATTTATGATAGTTGAGCAAATGCAACCATGCCTAATCTGATTACTTTGACTATATCAAGACCCGTGAAGCATAAGGTCCTTCACATTTATTTTATTCTGGGTTCCAGTAAGCAGCATGGAGTTTATTAAAATGGGTTCTCGTAAAGGCAGAGCCTTCGCCGAGGTGACCGTTTCCTACAATAAATAGGAATGTTGGTTTATACCAGAAATAAAACTAACTGAAAGATCAGTTTATATTTATATAACACAGTTAAAACACACAGTGCAGAATGTATGTTATTAATGCAGTGGAGCGCGAGGTTTTTGTTTCCCTTTCCAAGTTAAAAATAAATAAATAAATAATAATAATAATTACGCCTAGGCCCCTTCTTCCTTACGATTTACACGAGAAGGATGTGCTATTCGACAGAGAAGGATGGAGCCAACCAAGATCCACGTCGAAACGAAAGTTTGCAAATATTCTCAAATGATACCCTCGTGCATGTTTACAAGCTCCCTGGTTGGTAGGTGAAGCCAAACCAGGGTAATTTTAAATATAAATATTACTACCAATTGTTTTTACATGGCTATTTTAAATATAAATATTATTAGCAATTGTTCCAAAAAGTGCAAAGAGAGATCGATAAGTTTGTTAATTTGGAAAAATTGTATGAGAAAAACATTTGTAGACATGTATACCATATATCATTTCCTAAAATAACAGATCTACTTTTAAAGATAATTATAACACACACCTTAATTGAAAACTATAAAAAATATATTTATGTTTGTTTTAATGTTTATGCATTTTAATTTAAAATAAAACTTCTGTTCAGTGGTGTTATAAATTATTTTATTTTATGCAAAATAGTGTTCTAACTTTCATCATGGAATTAAAGTTTTAAATATACTTTAAGTAAAACATTTAAATATTATTCTTTTAAAATAAATTAAGAAATATTTATCAAATTTATTATCATTATAATAATTAGCTAATTAACATAATTTATAATTATGATTTAAATAGAAATAATTTTTTTTAAATATGCTTTGGTTATTATTTAAATATGAATCAATATGAATAAAATTTGGATGATAAAGTAACTAACAAAATATTTTTTTAATTAAATTTGATTAACACACAACTCTCCTCCATCCCATATTATTTCATGCTTCTCATGATGATAATAAAGATTGATGTATGACATGTTAATTCTTTCTAGCAATAATGTATTTATCAAGTTAGATATTATAATTAAAAAACACAATTAAAAAAATTGAATGCATAAAGCTAACTATCTCAAATCAAAAATATCTAAATCATGATTACAATATTTTAAGATATTCATTCTATTTATTCTATTTTTTTATGTAGAGAATAAGCCTTTGAGCTAAAATCAACCAACACTAAAAATAAGCCATCTATATTCTCGTAAAAAGGTTATAGAGAAAGAGACCGCTAATTATTATTGATTCAATTTACTTTATAAACCATTATGAGAAACATAACATTATCACAACATCACATGTACAACATTCTCTTCTTTTCCTTGCTTACAATGCAAGGGAAGACACTTTTTTATTTATTTATATTTTTCCTGCATGTAGATTTTCTCTTGGCCTTTTTGTGTTAATTGATTTAGCTCATATTAATGAAATCTCAATTTCTGGGCTAAATACCACCATAACTTCATCCACAAAATGGTTATTGTATCAATGGTGCCACATTGAAAAGATGAAAAAATAAAGGCGGCTAATTCACATTTCTCAATTTATGGCCTAGATCCATCATACCACCATATCTTCATTCAACAACAAATGTAGAACAAAATTCTTATTTTCTCAATGGTGCCACATTGAACACAAGAATAAATAAGGGAGGCTAATTCACATTTCTCAAGCCTGAGATTTTCTTAGGAAACTATTGTTGTAAATATATTCTCTGCAAAAGGGAGATTCATTCTGATTCACTTTCATGCATATTTCTGTTATATTGTAAAATCTATTTTTCCTCATAATCAGATTGCAATGCATACCTACTAAACCTAAAATAAATCGAAAAACATATAAAATCAATTTTTGAATGATAGGATTACAAACTACCTACATACATGGGCAGGGGATGACAGTAATCTTACCTAACAATTATTTTTCATTTTATCTTGATATCATCTTAAAACTCTTTAAAAGAGAATCTAGGGTTTTAATATTTTCTCACAACATAAATGAGGTTGTACATAATTAAATAAAATACAGTTGTATAGAAGTATGGTTATCACTAGACAGAACAACATTCAAGCATACCCATCATGCCCTGCAATGTTCAATTTTCATCTTTTATTTCACTGACCATATAGAATTATAAGACATGTATAGAAAAGCTACACTATTTTAGAGAATGTATACACTGTAAATTTTCAATATTTAAGAGAATTGGAGATGTACATAAAATATACATTATTTAAGAGATACATACAAATACATTTACATTATTCAAGAGAATTAGATACACAAGAATATCTAGGAAAACTGCAAATTCCCCATGGAGGAGCTCAAATATTCCCCTACCAAGTTGTAGAGAACTTTGATTATCTCTCTGTGTATATAATTTTCTCAGGGAAAGTATGCTTATCTCTTTATGTATATAATCTTCTCAGGGAAAGTCTCTCTATGCTTTCTTAAAAAACTTGGGCCTTTTATTTCTTTAAGTATTTAATAATGCAAGGCCCATAGTTTCTTACCTGAATTGATCTGGGTGGGAGAGATATTTTCTTGATCTATTCACCAACAATTCTCTAATAAATAATTGAGACAGAGCTAGAGCCAGAGCCATAACTATAGCCAGAGGTAATCTAGTGAATTTTTTTTTTTCTCAAAGGAGAAATTCCAAACACAGGTAAATGCACTATGCATCTCAATTTGCATCTCACTTATGGAAGGCTATTCCTGTCATTGAAAAAATTACATAGAGATCCACTTCAAATATAATTAGGTGTTCTAAAAATAAGATCCCTACGCCCTAGACCCTATTACATTTATATGTAGATGTTTGGTTACAAAGAATATGTAACTGCTACACAATAAATGTAATGAAATAAATGAGTTAGCTCAAGCTGCAGCCTGGTGAGCTTTTAGTTATCTTTGATGTTGTGTCCTTATTCACTAAGATCCCCATCCAAGAAGCCGTTAATGTCATTAAATGGATCTCTGATGAGAACGCCTCTAAATTGGTTAGCCTCTGCCTCACCTTGACTTTCTTCAGTTTTCAAGGTGATTTTTATGAACAAACCTGTGGTGTTGCGATGGGCTCCTATCTTTCCCCGTTGTTTTTGTAAGTGAGTATCAGCATATTATATTATAAACCAGTGATTACAAAAAATATAGAGGCCTGAAGGCCACAGCAAAAGCACCATAGGCCTGCTTCCTGACGAGCAGACGTAAGGACTTCGGAGCCATGGACTGTAACCAACCAGGCTATAAACTAGCAAGACTTCTATAACCAAAACCCAGACATAGGTCCACCATGCAGGGTTACCCGAGATACTTAAGACATTCACAAAATATTTAACAGCCGGAGGATCCTTACTACATACCCAATGCAACCAGTAGCAGATTTAGATATATATAAAAGATCAACAACATTAGATAGAAGCAGTCCAAACACAGGAACTAAGAAAGAGCAAACACATTACTGAGTGGGGGTCGAAGCCCGAGAATGACCAACCATGCTAGGATTTTCCGCCTCCTCACCCTTCACTTGAGTTTTGGGCTTGAAATGCTGGATGATAGTGGTTTGTGAATCATCTGTTGGAACTTCAATGGATACATTGAGGACATGGCAGAGATAAATGTCAAAACTCCGAAAAAAGCTGTCCAACGCTTTGCCATGTCTGCGGAGCTCCTCAGTGAGCGAGTTAAAGGTGACTTCCATCTTGTCCATCCGCACTGTATTCCTGGCTGATGCCATGGAGGTAGCAGCAAAATTTTCTTTGACCGCGGTGCCCTGCATGGCAATTACCTTCGCTAGCATAGTTTTCATTTTCCATGCCACTACTTGAGTCTGCAGGAATTGCGTGTGGCGAGTGGAGGGTGTCCCTGGGTCGACCAAAAAGTCAACTTCTTCACTGATGGTGTTGTCATCTGTCGGACCCTGGGAAAGTTCCATCTCTTCTTCCAGTAATTCAATCGTTTGCTTCCCTCATTTTTATACCGAGGCTTCATAACTGTCTTTGGCCCGTTTAAGGGCCTGCGACGCCTTCATGCTGTGGAGGTTGATATCTGCCATAGCTCCCTGTTTGGAAAAATCCGAGATGTAACTGAGATGAGCAGAGTGTAACCTAGGTTCAGAGCCAAGATTGCGCACCGCTGAGAGATAGGAGAGAGGAACGTAAGAGAATGTGGCAACAAAGAGCTGCATAAATAGAAGGTCGGGAAGGTGCATAATAAATGGTGCAGGAAAGCCAATCCCAGTGATGATTTATAGCAGATCGCCGTCCGATCCGCCCACTACAAACGGGGTCCTATGCTGAGATCCCCATCCCCAAAGCATGCCAATCCCACGCTTAAAATCTCCTCTTAATCCGTCGTAAGGACCGGATGCTGTATAGATGTCCTTTCTCATTATGAACTACCAAATCCCAGAAAAGCCCGGTACTATGATCCTACGATGCCATATGATATAATTAATCATGAAATGGTTATTCATGGTCTACTTATGATGGATAGGATGTCTTCCATCTCCTCGGTATTACCGGCAGTTAATTCACGCCTCAAAATGCTATAGCACTGATCCCTAATCTCCGCATGCAGTAGCTCCATACAACAGGTGTCCAGTGCATTAGTTGGATTATCAACCGCATAATTTTCTAGGTGGTCTACAAGAGAATTAGCTTTTCTTCGCACAGCTTGAAAAATGATGCCACCGAGGGAGGCAAGGTGCTGCGCTATGATCTCTGTAACAACGGCTAGACGCCAATGTTTTATCGCCTTATCAGGCTTAGTTCCAAACTGAATTTTCTTGATGGTAGTAATGGCGAGTTGAGAATCGCCTTCTACAATGGTCATTCCTTTGCCAAGTCGGATCAACAGCCTTAGCCCTTTCTCTAGAGCTGTGAATTCCGCATCATTGTTCATAGTTTCTCCTAGGTTTCTGCAGAGGACATGCATAATACCTCCCTTGTCATCTCACAGGACACCTACCATGCTAGTCGGGCCTGGGTTACCTTTGGAGGCCCCATCAAAATTGAATTTGCAGTATCTTGGAGGAGGGCAATGCCAAATTGCAGGAGAGGGTGCGGGTTGACGGGCATGCTCCTGAATATAACGCTTTGCCATCTCATAGAGACCAAAAATAGCCATAATTCTAAGGTCATTAGGAGACAACGACTCGACTTTCTCTTCTTTGCACCAGGTGAGATTAGTCTTTGTTAAGCCTTGCATAATAATTGCTTTTATTTCCTTGATCTGTTTGAAGCAACGTTTATTCAAAATGTAGTTGTTTCTCTCCTTCCAAACTGTCCATATTAAAAGACCCAGACTGAGCCTCCAGAGATTATTAACCATGTTGCTATTAGAGTAGTTAGAGCGCCAGTAGGTAATAGTATCTTTAATGGAAGTTCTGTTTCTATCTGTTTCATGGAAAATGCTTTGTACCCAGTCCCATAAGTGGCTAGTCCAAACATAGTCATTAAGTAAATGATTCATAGTCTCCTCCTGTTGTTCACATAGGGGACACCGAGAGGGTCCTATGAACCCTTTCTTCAAAATATTTTCCCACGTTAGGATTTTCCCATTCTGCAGCAGCCATAAGAAGGTCTTGATTTTGGGCCAGAGGTTGTGTTCCCAAACATTATCATCCCAAGCCACCTTGTCATCAACATTCCTGTTTTCCAAATAGGAGCGGGCTTCTTTGAGGTTAAAAGAACCTCCGGTGAGCTTACCCCAGCGAAGAATGTCCAGCCCTTGGACAGTCCTTATAAGTCACTTCCCAAGGATAGTATTGAGGGTATTGAGGAGATTCTTCAGGTGATCATTCGGAGGAGGAGGAGAGAGCATCGAAGTTCCCTAATGATGTTGGTCTTCGTCATTAGCCCAATAATGATGCACTCTTATTTTTCCATTGTCCTGGAACCACATCTGTAGAGGTTGAAGGTTAGGATGTTCGAGTTTCAGGAGTTGATGCCATGCATCTTCCCAGAAAAGAGCATGGTGCCCATTTCTTAATTCCCAGAAACAGTGGTCTTGTATAATGTTCCGGTTGGCTCAGGCCAAGTTCCATATGGGAGAGCCTGCAAGGGTATCATTTATTCTTACTAATTCCTCCAGCTGCCATTGCGCCACATATTTGGTTTTCCAGAGGCGCGCCCACAGGGTTTGTGGTTCTGAGACCCACCTCCACCAAAGTTTAGCACCGCATACCCTATTGGTAGAGCTTGGATCCTGTAAACCTAGCCCGCCATGGCTTTTGGGCTTCTGTGTCAATGAGAGGCGCCCCGGCGCCCACTTGGGCTTCGAGTTACGACCAAGAAAATTCCCGTTGGATGTTCACAGTTTTTCTGAAGAACTCCAGACTGGAAGGATCGATTTTTTATTAGGGAGCATGGCACGGGAAATGGCCTTTTTTCATGACCGAACGACCGACGGAGTTTTGAACCAGTTGGTCAATATTTTTGTCTACCAACTTTGAGAGAAGCTTCTCCCATTGACACTTCTGACACTTCTACCAAGGTTTGTCGATGGGGGATGCCCGGTACTTAGGCAGGGATATTACTTCTCTTGAAACCCAAGATGTCATTGAGATGCCTACTGGATGGCTAAATACGTGTTAAAAAAAGAAAAGCAGTTATCCTAGTGAAGTCCATACCGGTAGTAGATGAACGGGTTAGAGTCACTTGAATCCTCGAGCTTCCTTTACTGTTGGGACATGTGCATCATTGTATCATCCTGAAGCTGCACGATGGGTGGTGGCAGGAAAGGGTAGCAAGGGTTGGAGACGATTATCTCATTCTGTTCTTAAGCTTGATAAGGCGGCTAAGACCTTCCGATAGAAGCTTTCCCCCGTTGTTGCTAACTTGTTTATGGAGGATTTTGAATCAAGGCCTTAGCCTCTACTAAATTCTGCCCTAGGAAGTGGAATAGGTTCATAGATGATACTTGTGTCATCTGGCCCCATGGTCGGGAGAAATTAGATCTGTTCCTTGGGCACCTGAACTCACTATCTGATTCCATCAAGTTCATGATGGAAGTGGAGGTTGATGGTTGCCTCCCTTTCCTTGATATCCTTCTCTCAAGGAATGAAGATTGCTCCATTTCTCACAGGGTTTTTCGCAAGAAGACTCACACAGAACAATATCTTCATGTTGGATCCCATCATTTTATTGCTTAGAAATTTGGTGTCCTGTGTACTCTTGCGACTCGTGCTCTTAGAATATGTGATGAAAATTCCTTGGAATCAGAGAAATCTCATCTTCTTGATGTTTTCGAAAATAATGGTTATAGTAGATCTCAAGGTCTTATAGCCTTTCAGAAGGTGTATAAAGGATTGAGTGGAAAATCTACTTAGTTGGATCCTATTTCCAAGGTCCATCTCCCATTTATATAGGGGACAACGAACAAAATTTCCCATATCCTTAAAAGAAATAATATATCTGCTTCTTTCGAACCTCTCTGCACTATTAGAAATTCTCTTAGGTCTGTTAAAGACCCTATCGACCCAATAGACATGAAAGGGAATTACTTGATTCCTTGTTCTTGTGGAACTCCCTATATAGGAGAAACATGTCAATCCATTAGGTAGAGAATCCAGGAGCATGCTGCAGATATTAGACATAATCAGTCCCATACCTCGGCTATTGCTAAACCTGTGGAAAAATCCTACCACCATGTTTCTATTGAAGACTCAAAAGCCGTCGCTAATGTTGATCACTTCCACCATAGGAAATTAAGGGAGGCGATCGAAATTGAACGACATGCTAAGAATCTCAACTGTGATGATTGTTGGAAATTAAGTAGGATTTGGACCCCGGTTCTCGCCAAGTAAACTTTGTTATTTTATGTTTTTATTTTATATTTTATTTTATTTCTATTTTATTTTATTAATTTATTGATTTATTTTTATATATTATTTATTTATTTATTTATTTTTATTATCTATATATATATATATATATATATATTAATTTTGTTCTACTTTATAAAATTTTTATTTTAATAATTTTTCCCCTCCCTAAGGTATTTTTGTTTATATATATATATATATATATATATATTCTAAGTAAGAGTAATTTTATTAGTAAAACATATGTTACAGTGAGGCCACAGCCTCAATAGTGCAGGCCATAAGTGGTGGCACAAGTCTAGCAAAATAACAAAAATCGAGCTGCCCACATGGGCAAACCAGCCCATGTAAGGTTTGTAATGCTGCCTCTATGGAGGAAACCAACTACATCATGACATAGACTAATACATCCCAAAACAACAAAAATAACAAGAGAACTGGAAAAAATTACTTGGTCAAGGCCTGTAGAACTAAAGACCATAGTCATATGAGGGAGGCTCTTCTTCAATCTGACAGCAATACCCATCATCATCGTCTAGTAAGGGCCACGTTGAGTTTCTGCCGCACCTGAACCGCTTCCACCTTCCTATTTGCCTTTGTCCTGTAGATGGCTCGAGCTGCATTTTCTCGTCTTGCGAGAAGTATCCCCTTCGGGAGCTTGAGGAGGTTGCACAATGTCAGAGGGACCAGGCATGTTACCCGGGCAGGTGGGCGAGGAGGGGCTAGGGATCACCTCAGGGATATCACGAAAATATCGCCATAACAAGAGGGCGGTTGGTGCTGCACTGGAAATGGAAATGAGCAGTAGTCGGGCTATGCAAAGAGGCAGAGGCAGTGGGACGAGAGAGAGGAGGCACAATGTATCCAGAGGCAGTGCGCCTAGGGGAGGAGGTGGCCAGACAACCACGCCCACTGCGTGTGTCGGGGTAGCGACCTTGAAGACGCTCATGAGAAGATGACGAGGAGCTCGAAGTGGAAGAGCAACGCCGGCCATAAGAGTGTGCCCTGGAACTGCCTCTTCAGCATCTCAAGCGATGCTTGAGCCGAGGCATGTCAACACGCAGCAAGAGGGAGTTGACAGAGTTGGCAGTGGCAAACAAAGAGGCAAAGGACGAATTGAGCTCGAAAGAGGTAGAGGATTGCAGAGGACAGAAAGGGCTCTAAGAATAATGGAAGTTAGGGAGGAATTCAACACAGCAGCCCAAGTTGCATCGCCAGCCGAGGGAGGTGCGAGAGCTGAGCTCCTCAGCCTCTGGGGAGCAACCAAATCGGACAGGAAAAAGAAAATACGATATAGAAACCAACAAACGGAGCTGAGGCGATAACTGTAACCCAAGCCCAGAGACGAGGAGATGAGGAGGAGAACCAGAGGGCAGCATTTTGAAATGTTGATGGCCTCGACACCCACAACGGCATAAATGCCGCACAAGGTGATGGCCTTGAGTTTTAATGACATGGAGGCGCCATAAATGAGGCCTACGAGTGGCCATGTGGCCTTGCCACGTGCCGTCGTGCAAGCCCATCACCGTATGCTTACACCTTGACACCCGCATCTGGGGCATTTTTATATTTTTATATTTTATTATTTTTTATTTAATTTATTTATTTTATCGGAATATTTAATTAATTTATTTTATTTGATTAAATTAAAAGGTTACCCTCTCTATTACCTTTTATATTTCATTTAATAATTTATAAACCGCCATTTTTAAAAATTTATTGAATTTATTTGGTATTTTATTTTATTTATTTATTTAAAAATTTCCACCCTAATATTTCTTAGGTAGCTTTGTTTCGTATTAATTTATTTAAACAATTAATTAATTATATATTTAAAAATTCCCCCTAGTACCTATTATATTTATTTTTTAAGTAATTAATAATTTATTAACATATTTGTAATTAATTTTAATTTTATTTATTTATTTATTTTTAACGAACTAATTTCCTAATGGTTATTTCCAGGCATTGATGCATCTCCACTATCTATTCATCGAAATCGATCAGTCTCTCCACCTGTATGAGGATGAACCACATTAGTTGGTTCGAAATGTCGACCTAATCCTAATGATGTGATTAATCCGAAAATTCTTTTATCTATATAATTATTAAAAACATATAATATATATTTAAATAAAAGTTAAATATCAATAAATACTAAATAAAAAACACACATTTCTATTCATATTAATGAAATAGATGCCCAATATGTTGATATAACCCTGAAATGATTACCTATTATAATTTACATAAAATAATTAAAACCCCCATAAAATAATTAAAACCACATGAGTATTCTAAAATATTAAGTGAAATATCAAAAGTAAAAACACAATACTTGTTATTTTTAAAAGAAAGATAAATAAGATATCAAAATTAGAAAAATATGGCTAATAATTATTGTAAATTTATAATTTGAAGTGTGAGATAAAGATGAATTTGTTGCCACCGCTATCTGCTTCAACCAAGTCAAACCTCTATCTGTTTTCAAATGTCGGGGCACGTTACTTCCGTACGAAGCATGAGATAAGATGTGTTCATTGAATGCTTAGCTGGCTAAACCTTCTAACACCTGATGTGAAAAATACATCATATGCTACATCCATGCACGTTTATTTCTGTCTATATATCTTTCCATTTTTTTTAACTCCTGTTGGGAGGATATGATGTCAACACTATGTTATCCCATATGTTATCTTACTTCACGCTTACATTTGCGGCCCCACCTGAAATTCATGGCTTCTTCGCTCTCGTGAAACTATGTCTTGACTTTCTTGTTAGTAGTCTTCATCAATATTATATAAATATCATAAGTGTGGGCAGATTTTAACATTTTTTCTTTAGCGAAGAATTTGCTCTATAGTTGTAATCGAGGATATTGTCGTTGCATCTGTTTAGACCTATCCCGCCTTTTGTTAATAATAAAATTTATTTTTCATTTTTGTTGTTAAAATGTGTTAGTATACATGCACCTAGACTAGCTGTGTTGGTGTACATGCACCTAGATTAGATTTAGTTAACTTATTGCTTGCATGTAATGTGCACTTGCTTAGTTAAGTTAACTTACTTCTTGCATGTGGTACATGTGCACATTAACATAACATAAAGCACACTTAGCTTAAGTTAGCTTTAACTATCTATAGTTATTGCATGTACAACTAAGCTTAACTTAGTTATTTTTATGTATTTATTCCAAAACTAATATTGAAGAATCAATTTCATTCTTTTCTCTATTCTTGCTCGCTCCTTCCTTCTCTTGCAAGTTTGTTCATTGTTTTTCAAATCTAGATCTTCGTATCTCAAAATCTTACATGTTATTAGAGCGTAGGATTTGTAATCAGTGCACAAGCAATTTTATTTGCAGTTTCAAAAGATTGAAGCAACAACAAAGCATGGAGTCTAAATTGGAGTTTCCACAATCGGCAATTCTTACTCCATATAATTACTCAGAAGTAGAGGCTTATTTCAAATAACCATGGAAACAGAAGTTGAACCAACCTCGACAATGGAGAAAACAAGATATTTCAATCGCATGGATGAGGCCTTCGGCATCCTATGTTTATCTATCTCTCTAGAATTGCTATTTCATGTTGAATGATGTTCAACTCCAAATGAAGTATGGAAAACTTTGGAAGGATTGTTTGGAAAACAGGATGAAATGCAAGGTCACATTCTCGAAAATGAGTTAAACTCATTAGATCCGAGAAATTTTGAGAACATTCAAGATTTTTTCACAAGGTATAAAGCCTTGTTGGTTCAACTGAAAGGATGCGGGATCGACAAATCCAAGCAAGAAAATTAGTTGATTCTTTCCATTTTATCAAAACTTGGTCCAGAGTATGCAGTGTTCGTCTCTACATTCCACACAGTCAGATCTGCAACTGGTGCAGCTTGGAAGATGCCCTCACTGGATTCTTTTATTCAGTCTTTGATGCATGAGCAAGATAAGCTCATCAAAATGGGCACACTTAAAAATTCCAAAGCGCATGCATTTACTGTGCATGCAAAAGGAAAGGCAAATTCCAAAGACCATCAGAAAGGAAAAGGGAAGAAGGATCCTGATCCAAGAAAGGGAGGAAATCCCAAACCCCCTGATGGATCATCCGACTCAAAGGAAAGGAAAGGAACGAAAGGGCAATCAATGTGCAATTATTGCCACCGTGGTTTTCATCCTGAATCTGCATGCATGAAGAAGACTATAGATCTTATGGCGCAAACACTCCAGCAACACAATCTTGGAGACCACATTCCTGAGAATGCTAAGAAGAAGTCTGGAGAAAAAGCACCAGATCCAAGAGGTAATGGGCATGCTTTGATTGCTCTTCATTCTACACCGCAAGAATGGATCATCGATTCAGGAGCTTCACATCATATGGCTTCTTCAAAGGAATCATTTTCTTCTCTACATGCATACTCAAGTCCTCCCATTCTCATGGGGGATAATTCTACAGTTGCAGCAACTGGACAAGGAAGAGTGCAATTCGAAGATGGAAGTTTTGAAAATGTCTTGCATATTCCAAGGCTTTCTATGAATCTTCTCTCAGTGTATCAGATGACACACACAGGCAGCGGAAGGAAAGTGGAATTTACCCCAGATTCCGTGAGCATTTATGACATGCAAACCAACTTAAAGATTGTATCTGGCAAGGTAAATGATTAATCTTGTTTGTATACATTTTCTGATTTTTTTCCTCAATCAGATTCCATTTTTCTACTTACACATGCAAATGAAGAAAGTAGGATTTGGCACGAGAGATTTGGGCACTTGAATTTCAGATATATGCAACAGCTTAGCAAGCAAGGGATGGTCAAAGGATTTCCGACCATTGAATTTTCAAATGGTGTTTGTAATGGATGTGCTCTTGGAAAGCATCCACAAGACAAATTCGAGAAGGGGCATGCATGGAGAGCCTCTTCACCTTTGGAACTTGTACACAGTGATCTCATGGGTCCATTTCCGGTGCTTTCAATGAGAAAAGCAAGATATGTGTTGTCATTTATAGATGATTACACGAGATTCACTTGGGTTTACTTCTTGAAACTCAAGTCTGAATTTTTTCAACATCTAAAGATTTTCAAAGCACATGCAGAAAATCAATCTGGAAAACACATCAAGATACTCTGCACAGATAATGGGACGGAATATGTCAACAAAGATATCAAGAATCTTTGTAATGAAGCAGGCATACAGTTGCAGCATACAGTTCCTTACACTCCACAGCAAAATGGCGTCGCTGAAAGGAAAAATTGATCTTTGAAAGATATGGCTAATTGCATGTTGCATGCAAGATCTCTTCGTTCCTCATAAATCTGTTACTGGAAAAACACCTTTTGAGGCTTGGACTGGCATGCAACCTGAAGTTAGTCATTTCCGCATTTTTGGATCTCGAGCATGGGCCCGCATTCCTACAGAGAAGAGAAAGGATTTGGAGCCTCAAAGCAAAGCATGCATGTTTGTTGGATATTCTGATGAAGTCAAAGGGTACAGATTGCTTGATATCCACACTGAAGAGCTCTTTATTGAAAGGAGTGTAAAGTTTGACGAAGAGATTTCGCATGCACCAGTAGATGAACTTGTTACCAAGTTTCCATCACCACTCATTGATGAGTATGCAGATGAAACTTCAGACCAGCATTTTGATGAAGATGAGTCTTTTCCTGTGACCCCTGTTAGACCACCAGTTGTTGAACATCGAGATCATACTTCTGCATGTAGTTCGGAAGATTCTCGACCACCTTCAACACAAAAATGGCGCATCATGAGTGATATCCTTGATGATCCTGCCTCTATCCCTTTGTTTGAAGAAGATCTGCAAGCACTCTTAGCTATGGAGCCATCCATGCCCATGCATGCTTATATGATGCATGGATCTGATCCACAAACTTATGCAGAAGCAAATGGGCATCCTGAATGGGAAGCCGCCATGGATGAGGAATATAACTCTCTCATTGAGAACTAGACTTGGGATTTGGTTCTGCTACCTTCCAATCGCAAACTTGTGAGATGCAAGTGGGTTTACCGGACCAAGAAAGCATCAAATGGCCAAGTTAGTTGATATAAGGCATGATTGGTAGCAAAAGGTTTTCAACAAGTACATGGTGTTGACTATGATGAGACTTTTGCTCCAGTGGCAAAAATGGATTCCATTCGGCTAGCTCTCTCCATTGCAGCAGCAAGAGGATGGGAGGTGCATCATATGGATGTGAAGAATGCCTTTCTTCATGGTGATCTCAAGGAGGAAATCTACATGGAGCAGCCACCGGGATACATGCACAATTCATCTCTGGTATGAAAACTAAAGAAGTCTCTCTATGGCCTCAAGTAGGCACCTAGAGCATGGTATGCAAAGATGGATTCTTATTTGTTATCTCAAAATTTTGTACGCTGCAAATCTGATTCCAATGTTTATTTTTTGAAGAAAATTGACTCCTTGTTGATCATAGTACTCTACATAGATGATCTTTTGATAACAGGTAGTTCAGCTTCTGTCATTACTAACATTAAAACTGCATTGCATAAGCGGTTTTCTATGACAGACATGGGCTTGCTAAATTTCTTCCTTGGACTAGAGATCTATCAGAGTGATTCTGGGATTACCATTTCTCAACCAAAGTATGCTAGAGATCTTTTGGCACGATTTCACATGAGTGACTGCAAGCCAGTAGCCACACCTTTCTTATCAGGGATAAATCTTGAGAATGGCAAAGACACACCATTGGCACGGAAAATTTTAAGAATGGAAAATTATTTTGAAGTTTAAAAAAATGGCGAATCTCAATAGTACCTAATATGCAAACTATAAAATGTGTATTGATGTATTTGTAAAATTATTGAAATTTATAATGATTTTACATATACTCTCTATATAATGTTGGCGATTTTTAACATAAAATAATTTTACATTGTAAAATTTGGGCGAATCATTTTTATAAAAAATGGAAATTGGCGAATCTTCTTTTTGGAAAAATCATGGAAAATTAGCCCACCTGTGAATATTAGCCCATAAAACTTTCCATGACCATCGTCGACTGCACATTGTACTACCAGCTTGTGGGAAGTCTTCTTTATCTCACTCACTCCCGTCCTGATCTCTCCTATGTTGTCGGAGCAGTTTCCAGATACATGCAGGAGCCACAAGAGTTACACTAAAACGCTGCAAAGTATATCCTTCGATATGTCCAGGGGAAAATCACCTATGGGATTCATTATGTAGCCAATTTTTCTTTGAATCTCATTTGGTTCACAGATTCAGACTGGGCTGGCAACACAATTGATCACAAGCCCACCTCCAGTTATGTACTTAGTTTGGGATTCTGCCCAATTTGTTGGTCAAGCAAGAAGCATGCTTCCATTGCCTTATCATCAGCAAAGGCTGAGTATAGAGAAGAAGTCAATGCCACTATTCAGGTAATTTGGCTACAACATTTCCTATCTGAGCTTGGGATCAGTTTCCATCATCCAACTGTCATCTGGTGTGACAATCAAAGTACGCTAAAGTTTTGCAGAGATCTAGTGTAGCGGTAGCAGACCAAACACATCGAGATCCACATGCACTTCATTAGAGAACTCATTCATGATGGGATCATTGATCTTCAGTACAGTCCTAGTTCCGAGCAGACTGTTGATATCTTCACCAAGACTTTCACTGAGCAGAAGTTTCAATTCCTGCGAGATCGTCTCGGGGTGAAGGACACGACTGTCTAGTAGTTGTCTTTTCTCTACTTTTGTATTATATTTTAGGGGGGGTTTTCTTCCCACTGGGTTTTCCCTCTTTTCTTCTTTTTATGCATAGTATATGGGTACCTAAAATGGCCGTGTTGCCGGGACTCATTCATTTTTCATCACACTCACCTAAGTTATGCTTAAGGGGGGGTGTTGGTGTACATGCACCTAGACTAGCTGTGTTGGTGTACATGCACTTAGATTAGCTCTAGTTAACTTATTGCTTATATGTGATGTGCACTTGTTTATTTAATTTAACTTACTGCTTGAATGTGGTACATGTGCACATTAACATAACATAAAGCACACTTAGCTTCAGTTAGCTTTAACTATCTATAGTTATTGTATGTACAACTAAGCTTAACTTAGTAGCTTTTATGTATTTATTCCAAAACTAATATTGAAGAATCAATTTCATTATTTTCTCTATTCTTGCTCGCTCCTTCCTTCTCTTATAAGTTTGTTCATTGTTTTGCAAATCTAGATCTTTGTATCTCAAAATCTTACAAAATAAGTAGGCAATTGTGTCTACTGGTTGTAGTCGCTACCTTGAGCACTGTAACGAGTAGCTTACAAATGGTTGCAGCATGTACGAGAATTAGTGAAACAATTGAAGGATTCCTGGTTCCACAGAACAAGGCAGGGAGAGAAGTGGGAGTCCCTCTACTAAAAATGGATGTGACGCTTACAAAGTATGCGCAAACATATGCAAGGGAAAGAAAGGGCAACTGCCTCCTCCAGCATTCGGAAGAGCCTTTCAGAGAGAACATCTTCTGGGGTAGCGGCAACCGCTGGAACGCTACCGATGTTATTAGTGCATGGTGGATGAGAGAAAGTGGTATAACTATGCCAAAAATAGTTGCAACTCGGGGCAAGACTGCACCCATTACACTCAGATAATCATTTGGAGAACAACCACTAAAGTTGGATGTGCAACCATCAAATGTAAGAGCAGGGACACCTTTATCACATGCAATTACCCTCCTGCTGGCAACTACGTTGGCGCCAGACCATACTGAAACTTGGCACCCACCATTTAGCATTCATTCTCCCTCTTGGATTACCATTTTCCCCTTGCACTGATTTCATTATTTCAGGTTAACACTTATATCCATATTCTTGCATTACATAATATTTCATATTTTGGATGTAATTGCATGTAACCTGGTTGAAATCGTACTGATTCATGATTTTTGGTTATAAGTGTTTCTGTATTGGAACATCGCATAATTTCCTAGTATTCAATAAAACTAATCATTGATTATGGATCAGATTCAGACCATTAGTGAACCTGCTCGCATAATTTTCTAGCGCTCAACAAAACTCATCCTTGATGCTTGATCAGACTTAATTGCCATCGGCGTACGTGCTCTATTATCAATTAATGAATTGATAACTTAAAATGAATTACGACATCAGTTACACGCAACGAGTGTAGCTTACTCCTATCATAGTTTTCTTTCAATTGTTTGAATTGATCTAATTTTTTGTTGAATGTTTATGATTTAGATGTGTATTCCATGGGTAAATTTCTCTAATGGTTTAGCGACTTTAAATTATAATGAAATATTAATTATATTTTCTCATCAAAATTATCAAAAAATAATAGCTACCAACACCCTTCTAAATAATAAAACAAACTTAGATATCTGCGCTCAAATCCAGAACTCTCTCCATGCTCAAAACTCAAGTATATTGCAATGCAGGGCTTCTAGCATGCTCCTAAATGATCTGGTCTAACGTCCCCTGCATTTATTTCATGAGACATTTTCATTTGTACAAACTTTCTCATTTGTCGACATTACAAGGCTCACTGTCTATTACATTATGCCACCGTCTATTGACTTCCACGTTAATGGTGGACCATGAAAATGACACATTTTTCCGAAATTAAATTGATAACTTAAATATAAAGACAGGGAATGTAAATCGTTACGAAGTTTAGTATTATGAGTAGTTTAACATTCATTATTGATTCGTTATAAATTGATAACTTAAATATAAAGTCTGGGAAAGTAATTCGTTACCAAGTTTAATATTATGAGTAGTTTAACATTCATTATTGATTAGTTTGTAAATAATATTACTAAAGGATAAATTAAAAGCGTAATGTTTAGTAAATTTAAAAATATTTTTTAAATTTTATACTGAGTATAAATTTATTTTAATAATTTTAATAAATTTAATTTTTTTATATGGTAATTTTTTTATATTCATAATGGATATAATCAGATCTATTGGGAAAAAAATTAATATATATTATATATGGCTTAAAACTTTATGCATCAACTTAAACTGTGGTTCGTAAGATATGTTCTTATCTGCGGTGAAACGGTGAAACGACGGTAGACTCAATAAGCTAAATTGGAGGCGAGACTATCTTAAAGAACACTTTGGTAGTCCCATTGCGAGTCCAATTCCAGAATCAGCTTTGTCTATCATGTCTCGATCATTTTTGTTCTGAGCAATAGTCTACATGAGGGTGGAAAGTAATCAAAGGGTAAAATTGCTTTGCTTTAGCAATATGATATTATGTATGTTTATTCTAACTCATCATAGGATCTAGTTTTGGATATATTTTTTTATAGGGGATTTTACGATCTTAGATGTAAATTGTAAATAATATTAATAAATTTTATTTAAAAAATATTAACATATATATTTTTATTGTTATTTTGATATTTATAAAGATATTTGTAGTTATGTGATTATACATTTTTTTTTGTGAAAATCATTTTTCCTTATTGAATAAATTATTAATAAAAGAATATTATGATTAGTATGGATAGTTAATAAGTTATTTATAAAAGAATATTATAATTAGGGCTAGATGGTTAATAAAATGTAAATAAATTATATTAAAAATAATAAAATTTATTTTTTTAAATGAATTATTATTATTATAGTAGTAGTACAGATATTTTTTAATTAAAAATTGAAATCTGTAAAATAAAAAATGAAATAATTCATTAAAACTATGATGAAAAATATTTAATTAAATTCGTTTCATTAACTCAATAATTTTTAAGAGGTCTATGAACAATAATTTTTGAGCGGTCTATGAACATGGTTAGATGCAGAATGGTCAGGTAGCATGGAAGAGTGAGACGGTTGATTGATCTAACGTAGAGATGGATTGTGTAAATCGAAGCCCTGAAGGGTTTGGAGTGGAAAGCGCAAGTCACTTTTAATAAAAGCTCTTCTTATTTGTAACAAAATAATAAATCATTATATTGTTAAAAAGGAAGAAGATAAAACTTCTCCACTATCGCTTCTTGTGGAACACTGAAAATAATTTTCAATGTTAAATCCTAAGCCTTTATTTAATAAAAAATTACTTAAGCCCCATATTCCTAAAGAAATAATTCTTTCCACATATTTATGAAACTTCTTTTACTGTACGTTGAAAATGGAATTCAACGATGTTAGAGACTCTTGAAAATTCGTACGTGGGGTTTTAGAAAAGAGATGTACATATCTGTGTGTCATGTCGATTGGCAGATCCTAGAGCATCTTGCCACATAGACGTGATGGATTATTTTAGCAAGGCCAAACAATTAACTCCAACTCGAGGAGCACCTGTTAAAAAAAATTCCATAAAGTTTTAAATTGGTACCCTCGGTTGTGATGAGATTTCAACCCTCGGAATTATGCATATTATGGACGAATGGCATGGCGTCTCCTTAGAATAAAGATTTAATTCTGTTTACATTTAATAAAGGAAGATCATATAATTTATATGCCTTCATGGTATTTTCATTCGTATAATTTATATGACTTCATAGTATTTTCATTGTAGTTTACGATTCATTAGATTCATAATTTTGTTAATTTTTTTTCAAACTGGTGTTTAATTTAGATTATGTTGGTATTAATGTTGAATAAATAATTATTTTGAGTTCGTGTTAAATTTAATGTTAGATAGAAAAATGGTAAGTAGCGGATATTAATGTTAATGGTAATGTAAGAATATGTTCTCTCCGAATGGACCCTCAGAATGCAATCTGCCCTTTGGGTTGCAGATTGCAATGCTTACCTGCAACAACCAGAAGACACGATGGCTGCCTCATTTTTATGGCAACAATAACAAGGTAGCAGCTAATAGTCGACAGATGTATCCTACATATCGTTTCCGACATTGCAGAGAAAACAGTTCGGTAGCTGGCTCAAGAAAATGCTTTAATATCTGCTACACTTAGCTTGCTTATATACTGTTTATGAAGGCAACTAACAGAAAACTAAGACAGATTTATAATAAGAAGGAAGGAGTCGATAAATAGTCGGTGGTGGCGCAAATGTTAGCGGTAAAATACAGGCAATAAGGTATCGCAGACATGAGATTCTCCCAACAGCAAAATGTAAGGCATAAAGACGGACAGATCGATATGCATGGCTGATTCATATCATTTTTAATATGGATCTTCGAGAAGAGGCGGCAGGAACATATTTTGTTCGTTATGCACGTGGAGTAAAGCCCGAGATATGCACCAGATTACGACGCCGGCGTCGTTTTTTGACATTGGTTGAAGGACACACCGTCTAGTGTTCAAAATTGAACACGTCACGGCCAGTCAATAGGCGTCCAGCACGTCAGAGAAGTCTTGACGAAAAATTACCAGTGAAATAAAATTTAAATTTTGAATGTTACCGGTTTTAAAAAAAATTAAATAATATTTTAAAAAGCCGTATGAAAATTTAAATTGCAAAACGACTGCAGCTTGGTGGACAGTCAGCCCGCCTTGCCTAACCTATTGATTCTTGAGTAAACCACTACTTGGCGGCAGGAGCTTGTTGAACAAATAAATAAAATGTACTTGGAGGTTCTTCCACAGTCATAATGACGGGCGTCCAACCTTCTTCCTCTGTTAATTAGTTTAAAAATATGTACATGAGCGTCTTGAGAAAAAGGCTTGGTCGCTCCGATTTTAGATCTCAAACTCCTCACCTGGCTGGTTCATGAGCTTTCACACAACGAAATAGAGAGCCCACCCATTAGGAAGGCTAATCTACCTTGGCCCAAAGGCTAGTCTATCTTGGTGAATTCTTTTATTTTTCTCATATTTTCTTATGCTTTTTAGCAGAAACCTGACATAGTATTACCTCTGTCTGGAAGTAAGGGCGTAAGGCGTAGAACCTAAGGGAGGTCCGAAGCTCCTTGCTCGACCAAAGGAAGAGCAAGGAACTCGGGTGAAAAAAACATATTGATTCGAGGCCATCGCCTTGAAGGAAACTCTGATTATGAACCAATATACTTGTCCTATGATCACCGAAAATTACCAAAATATATATTTTGTCTCGGCCGGAATAAAGCTAAGAAAAAGCGAGAGAAAGATAGAAGAATTCCAAGTTCAAACGATCACAAATTCACAGATATTTCTCTGAATTATGCATTTTTTAATTTTTTCTTTCTTTTGTTTGTTTGTTTTAAAACCAGAGGCATGGTCTCTTCTACTATTCCTTTATTCTTGTGGAAAATAAACCCACACTGAAATTCAGTTATCTGTATGGGTACTCGGTAGCTATTGGTAAATAAATTTACAATAAAAAAAACAAAATTACAAAATATATTTAAGTGCACATTGTCAGAATTATACACCTTAAGTACTTAGAGTTCAACAACGTAAACAATGTTGGAATTTCTGATTACATAGATAAATAAAAACAATTTCTCAACTCAACAAGATTAATGGACAGAGATGTACAAAACTCTATTTTATTAAACTTAAAAAAAAACTATTACGTGTTGCCACAAAACTGTTGTTCACAAGCTGCTACATAACACAGCTTTTTAATTTCTCAACTCTGTCTTCAAAAATTGGCTCACTGTGTCATAATACTTTGTTTCTTAAAAAAAAATACACAAAGTCACTGCCTTTTTTTATTTCTGCCTTCGGACATCTTTATAATACACAGTCCACCATATCATATATGTAGTCTGCCTATTTTAAAGTTTACATATATATATAAAACATATATGTTTATATTACCCTAAGTCTAAAGCATATGCCATAAAACATGCGGTATTTAAAATAAAATTTTATCAAAAAAGAAAAAACTTATGTCTCGGTTAACAATTGCTTATGCAAGGTCATGAAACCTTAATCCATCCCTACGCATAAAATATATTAACCAAGGTCTAAGATCTTAGAAACATTATTTTGCAGATTTTAAAACATTTTATGTAAAACGATTGACGAGGGCTTATCGCATCCATTTGGATGCATGCTGACTAAACATGCAAACCATGTGATTTCCCTCCTATTGGCTGGAGGTGGAACCCTGACAGATTTCAAACGAGTTCAACCGAAATGCATATTTCTTTATCGCATCCAATTTCTCCCTGGCTGACTTAGGATTCAGAATTTGTGATCGACATATGATTGGTTGTTGGAGTTGCATTGGCATGTGGGCCCTCCGTTTATTGCGTGGGCTGTGGTGAGTGATTTTTAATGCACGCAAATGAAGTGGATTTAAATGCAGGTTGGCGTGGTCAAACCACATTTCTTTAAAGAATTTATAGGTTACGGCCTTAAACCAAAATTTGAACTTGCAAAGTTTTAAAGGCTGATTTTAATACATAGTGGAGTGTGGAAGATCAAACGAAGAAATGTTGTTGCAGTGTCCTTCGGCTCTGACTGCTGTTGGATTTAATATTTCAACACTCCCCCTTAAATTCAATTGCTTCATTCTCTTGCATACCCAGAAATTTTCTCAAATAATTAAAACTTTTTTGTCCCAATGGTTTTGTCAGTATATCAACAAACTGGTCTTCAGTTCTGCAATGTTTCAAAACAATTTCCTCATTGTTCACTAGCTCTCTGATGTAGTGATACTTGGCATCAATGTGCTTCGTTATTTTGTGAAACATTGAATTCTTTGACAATGCAATTGCTAAGCTATTATCACAATAAATTGTTGTGCCTTTTACCTATTCATGACATAAACTTCTCAACATTCTCCTCATCCAAACTACTTGACATGCTGCCGCTGTAGCTGCCATGTACTCTACCTATGCTGTTGATAAAGCCACAATTGGTTGTTTCTTAGAAGCCCATGAAATGGCTCTTGATCCCATATGAAAAACATAACCAGAGGTGATTTTCCTGTCATCTATACTTCTAGCCCAATCACTATCAGTATATCCAATTAATTCAAAATTTTCTGAAGAGGTGTATAAAATTCCATACCTCTTTGTTCCTTTCATAGACCTCAAAATTATTTTTGCTGCTTGCCAATATGCCTCCTTTGGCCTTTTCATAAACTTGGAAATTAAACTTACGGCTTGCATAATATCAGGCATAGTTGCAGTCAAATACATGAGGTTACCAACTATGCTTTTATACAAACTTGGATCAAAATCCTTGTTGCTGTCTTCTTTGCTTAACTTCAATCCCATCACTGTAGCAGTAATTGTTGCCTTGCAATCCTGCTTGTTAAATCTTTCCAAAACTTCTTTTACATATTTAGCTGGAGAAATAAAAATCTTAGTTTCATTTTGCTCTACTTCTATTCCTAAGAAGTATTTCAGCAATCCCATATCAGTCATTTCAAATTCATCCTTCATGATTGTTTTAAAATTCTCAATGAGGTAAGCATCATTACCCGTGAATATCACATCATCAACATATAAAACAACAATCAAAATTTTACCATCTTTCTCTTTGATGTATAATGTGGGTTCTCCTTCCCATTTTTCAAACCCATTTTCTAGTAGATAGGCATCTATACTGTACCATGCTCTTGGTGCTTGTTTCAGCCCATATAGAGCTTTTTTCAATCTACATACCTTGTGCTCTTGGTCTGCTTTATCATATCCTAGAGGTTGTTCAACATAAACCTCTTCCATCAATACTCCATTTATGAATGTTGATTTCACATCCATTTGGTAAACCTTCCACTTGTGTTATGCTGCTATGGACAGCACTGCTCTTACTGTTTTCATTCTTACAACAGGTGCAAAAGTTTCCTCATAGTATCTTCCTTGTTGCTGCTTGTAGCCTTTGACAACAGGTCTATCCTTGTGCTTTTCAATCTTACCTTCAGCATTTCTTTTGGTTTTATAAACCCATTTTACTCCAATAACTTCCTTACCTTTTGGGAGATCAACCAATTCCCATGTCTTATTTTTCCGTATGGCTTTTATCTCTTCATCCATAACATCTATCCATTTCTTATCTTTTACTATGTCTTCAAAATGAATAGGATCATCTACATGATAATACAATGCAAATAAAGAGTTCATACTTTCATTTTCTGCCTCTTGCTCATAAATTTCATTCAGGCTTCTGAATCTGGTTCCTCTTTCACTTGTTGAACTTGTGCTTGTAGAAGCACTCAAATCTGCTCATTGTGATGTGCTTGGAGAAGCACTGTCATCACTTCTCAAGGATATTCTCATACCTTCTTTTGGTGTCCCTTGTTATCCTTGTGTTGGTGGAGGTGGTGCTGCTAATGAGGGATGTCTTTCAGCCATTTCTTCCTCATCATCATCATGAGACAAACAACTTTTTACATTTACCTTTTTTCTCAATGCTTCCATCCCAAGCTTCTTCCTCAATGAACTGTACATCTCTACTTATAACAAACTTCTTGGTGGATGGGTTATATAGTCGGCATGCCTTTGATTCTTCATTGTATCCAATAAGTATGCACTTCTCCCCCTTACTTTACAACTTCTTCCTTAGCTGATCTGGAATGTGCTCATAAGCCAGACAACCAAAAGCTCTCATGTGGGTGACAAACTATTTTATGCCACTCCATGATTCTTCCGGAACTTTGTTCATAACACTCTTTTTGGGAATATATTCAAGACATATGCTGCACAATGTACAACTTTAGTCCAATATTCATTTGGAAAATGTTTTGCTTTCAGCATACTTCTTACCATGTGAATGATGGTTCTATTTTTCCTTTCAGTAACTCCATTCTTTTGTGGTGTATACCTTGCTGTAAATTGTTTATGAATCCTATTTTCTCTGCAAAAATGCAAAAATTCACTTGAGATATATTCTCATCCTCTGTCTGTTCTTAAGACCTTAATATGCTGCCCACTTTGATTCTCTACAGGAGCTTTAAAGTGGCAGAATTTCTCAAACACTTCACTTTTAAATTTCAAGAAATAAACCCATCTTTTTCTTATGAAATCATCAATAAAGGTCAGCATATAGTGGGTGCCTTCTAATGATGGTGTTTGCATTGGTCCACACAAATCTGAATGGACTATTTCTAAGGGTGCCTTTGCCCTTATGATCTTTCCTGATGGAAAACTTTCTTTGTGTTGTTTGCCTAAGATGCAACCTTCACAAAGGCTATCTGGTTTCTCAATTAATGGTAATCTCTTTACCATTCCTTTCCTATGCAAAACATTCAGACCTCCAAAGTTGAGATGTCCAAATATCAAGTGCCATAACCAATTTTCATATTTTGCTTCTCTCTGGAATGTCTTTTGTGTCACTGCTGCCATTGCAACTCCTTTCTTCAAATCTACTCTCATCTTGAGAGGGAACATTCTGTTCCTTGTCATATTCACTTGTGCAATGCATTTCTTGCTTGGTGGTTTATCCATAATGGTGCATACATTATCTTCAAAAAATTCATCGTAACCTTTCTAAATGAGCTGTCCAATGCTCAAAAGGTTACACTTCATACCAGACACATAATAAACATCTGATATGGTTTTTCTTTCTCTCTTCTTTGTCAAGACAGTTACTCTGCCTTTTCCCATGACAAAGACCTTACTATTTGTCCCCAATGTTACTTGAGACTTTACATTTTCATCAATCATGGAAAACATAGACATGTTTCAAGTCATATGGTTGCATTCTTCATTCTTTTCTTCAGTCATGTCACATTCTAAAAACATTTTTTCTTGACTAATATTTTCCTTAGTAAAATTAGCACTGGGTTTATTACCCATGTCACTCTGTTTCTTCCTACATTCATTGGCATAATGACCATACTTCTTACAATAATGAAATTGGACTTGGGATTTATCATATCTTTCTCCATGTGCTTGATTTTGTCCACTTTGCTGGATACTGCTTTGGCCGCGATTCTCACTTTGGTTGCTGCCCCTTCCACTTGTATTTGCAGGGCTGCTTCTTCCTCCTCTATTTTTGCTGCTGCATTTTCGTTTTCCTCTGCCTTGACCTCTTTCTCTTCCAGAGGACATTTTGATCTTGAAGGCAAGCTCCAAATATGAGTTTGTTGTTTTACCCAATCTTTGTTCATGTATCATCAATGATGCATAAAGTTCATCAACTGTAAACTTTGAGAGATCCTTCGTCTCTTCAATGGTTGTGACTATCACATTAAACCTTGAGGGTAAGATCCTCAATAATTTCTCCACTATTCTTCTCTCTTCTAATGTCTCTCCGTAAGATCTCATTTGGGTAACCAACCCAATCAACAAAGTGAAGAATGAATCTATTGTATCAGATTATTTTATGCAAATAACTTCAAAATGATTTGTCATTAATTGAAAGATTTGATGTCTTTACTTTCTCCATACCTTGGTAGGCTGTCTGGAGAGTATCCCATGCATCTTTGGACCTCTTTGCTGCTTCAATCCTTGGAAATACACTTTTATGCATTGCTTGATAAAGATAGAAGAGCGTTTTTGAGTCCTTCTTCCTATTACTCTTCAGCAAATTCTTCTCTACCTGTGTTAAGGCATTAAATGAATTTTCATCTGTTGGCTCTTCAAAACCATATTCCACTAGCTCCCATAAATCTTGAGAGGCAAACAGGGCTCTCATTGTGATTTCCCAATAGTCATAGTTCTTCCCATTGAACTATAGGAGTTGAGTATTTCCTATACCTGTGCTTGTGTTGGCACTTGCCATTGCTAGCTTTCTGAACTATGCTTAACAACTTGAATGTGTTTTTAAACAATTTTTCTCACTTCTAAGATATTAAACTCTATCTCTGAGGACTGTAATCTTCAAGCAAACAAAAAACTTTGTTTTGTAAATACTTGGCTTTGCTGATTTTTCACACTGCTAGAGAAAAACTTAAGCAACTCCTTCCTTCGGCTTCTTTGACAAATTCAAAGAGCCTGGACTAGCTCTAGTACGATGTTTGAATTTATGAGTATTCCAAACACATAGAGGAATAAAAAGAATTCCTCAACTCAACACAGATATTAATGGATAGAGATGCAGAAAACACTATTTCATTAAACTTAAAAAAAAAAAAAACTATTACAGTGTTACCACATAATTTTGGTTTTGGCTTTTCAATAAAAAAATACAAGCTGCTACACAACACGACATTTTAATTTCTCACTCTCTGTCTTAAAAAATTGGCTCACTATCATAATACTCTATTTCTAAAAAAATACACACAATCACTGCCTTTTTTTTTTGTTTCTGCCTTCAGGCATATTTATAATACACAGTGAACAACCACTATATATTACACAGTCCACCATATTATATATGTAGTCAACACTGCCTATTTTAAAGTTGATATATATTGTAAATATTCCATATTTACAATATATATATATATATATATATATTACCCTAAGTCTAAAACATATGCCATAAAACATGCGACATTTAAAATAAAACTTTATCCAAAAAAAAACTTATGTCGCGGGTTAGCAATTGCTTATGCGAGGTTTTGAAACCTTAATCCATCCCTATACATAAAATATATTAACCAAGGTCTAAGACCTTAGAAACATTATTTCACGGATTTTAAAACCTTTTATGCAAAACGGTTGATCGAGGCTTATCGCATCCATTTGGATGAATGCTGACAGGACATGCAAACCATGCGATCGCCCTCCTATTGGCTAGAGGTGGACCCCCGACAGATTTGAAATGAGTTCAACCAAAATGCATATTTCTTTATCACATCGAATTTCTTCTTGGTTGATGTAGGATTCATAATTTGCAATCAACATATGATTGGTTGTTGGAGTTGCGTTGGCATGTGGGCCCTCCGTCTATTGCGTAGGCTGTGGTGAGTGATTTTTAATGTGGGAAAATGAAGTGGATTTAAATGCAGGTTGGCGTGGTCAAACCATAGTTCTTTAAAGCATTTACAAGCTACGGCCTTAAACCAAAATTCGAACTTGCAGAGTTTTAAAGGCTGATTTTAATACTTGGTGGAGTGTGGACAATCAAATGAAGAAATGTTGCTGCAGTGTCCTTTGGCTTTGAATGTTGTTGGATTTAATATTTCAACGAATAAAGGTCTGGAAATAAACGAGACTATTAATTTTGAACATATTATTCAATGTATCATGCAGTCGGACAGCATTACACCATTTTCTTCAACTTTATGATCATCTAACGCTCTTCAACATTTCTATAGCCATTTTTCATTCTTTAAATCAGATAGAGGGGGATTTTCTAATTATGGAGTTTTGGGTTGAAATTTGAGTAAAATTATTTTTAAGTTAGACAATGGTTTTAGTTATTTAAAATTTCTTTTTAATTTTTAAATGAGTTTAACTAAACTAGTATACAAGTTTTTATACATGAGGATTGTGTGTAATTGACTAATCATATTAAAATTCTAACCAATTCCTATTAAATTTTGTACAACTTTAATTTAAAAATATACCAAATGACTTCTAATACAAAGAACTTTTACAATAAGGCATACCATTATTCACCTCATATTCTCTCTTGAAATTTTCCATCAATAAGGTGGTTGTAAAAAGTAATATTTTTATAGTTATTTTTGGCCTTCTAGAATGCATTAATTATCTCAGCTAAAAACAACTTAAATTCTAAATATTGAAACATATAGGAAGTTGTTATTTATTTCATTCATTTGTAAAGGCAATTATAATAGTTCATGGAATTTTGAATTGACTTGATCTACAAAAATACAATTCAAATAGAAAAAACCTCTAAAACATTTTTCAAACAACTTAGTTAGCATTTAGAAATTGTATAAACCTTTGGCTAAATTCTAAGTCACCTCGTTGTTAATCATTTTTAAGGAGCCCGACTTACCAGTGAAATCTTTGATCTTTTTTCCAATTCTTGGTCCAACCATAGTCATGTTTATAGTAAAATTCATTAAATTTCATTGTGCAAGCTTTTGGTTAAGGGACCCAAAAGAAAATTTTGTAAGAAAGTTGGTCAAGTATTTGTGTTTAATGTTACTAAGTTCGAACCCTTTCTTTGTTTTGGGGAAGAGATAAAATTTATAATGGGTAGTGAAATTTCATTAATTTCAATGTGGTAGGAATAAGTTTGATGTAGAAATTCAGAAAAAATAGTTTTGGTGACTTCGATTACCTGTTTTCAAATCCTAAATTAAGCCTTGCATTTGATGAGATTTTAACCATAATGAAGCTAAGCTTGTGCACATAAAAAGAGGATCAAAATTAAAGAATTAAAAAAATACATTTTCTTGATATAAATTTCAATAATACTTACATTAAATACTTTAATTTCAAGCCCATAAAAAAATCAAAATTGAAAAATTACAAAATATATTTGTTCCATATAAATTTCAATAATAAGTACAACAAATAATTTAATTTTATATAAATTTCAATAATAGATACAACAAATACTTTAATTTCAAAGGCTCAAAATGGAGTATGCCATAAAAAAAATTCATATAAAATTTGGAATATGACAGTGAAAAGTTGTCTAACACAAAAACAGGAGAAATGAAGAAAATGATTCACCTCCAAGATTTCGTCTATCATAAAGGTTTCATCCGTTCAGTCCGCCTAAAAAACCATATAATTGTTAAAATAAAAATATAATGATAAAATTTCTTATTTCAATGGTTAAAATAATAGAAATATTACATAATATGTTTTAATGGTAAAAGTTTTATTGAAATAATTAAAATAAAAAGAATATCTCTTAAAATATTCCAATAGAGAAATTCTTATTCTGATCTGTACAATACAATAATAAAATTTAAAGAGATAGATGTTTATTTATTTATTTTTCTAATATATATAAATGAATGTATTTATATTTAATTTTCAAACATAATAATTTACAACAATTTCTTACTAGAAAGGTTTTCCATAAGTAATAAAATTTATTAACTAAAGAGTGACTAAAAAGCAGTGGTTTCAAAGTATATTCCTTCTTATGTTAAGATAACATTACTAGCAAGAATTATTCTCTCCTTAGTTATATCTTGCTCTTTAAACGGTAATGGAGCAAGGGTAAAGTGACATAGTGCAAACTAGGATTTAATGAATACTATAAATTAGGTATGTGATTACTAGTGAATCAAGTTGATTTTAATTTAAAATTTTAAAGATTTAAAAATAAACTTTCAGTTAAAGGTTTATTTAATATACACTAAACAAATTAAGAGTGAATAAAGTTGATTTTAATTTAAAATTTTAAAGATTTAAAAAGACATTTTCATTTTAGAAATACAAATTTATTTTATACACTTAAAAATGCGATTTTTTTACAACTTTTCATCTCTCAAAAGTTAATTGAATATATCCTCTTCCACATTAAATTGAGACTAACCCTTGAAATTAGATCAGTGCACCCTTCCTGAAGACGTGCAGTGTCCTGACATGTGCCGCATTTACCATTTGCCAAGGAATCACAAACCGCAGGTAGACCTCAGCCAACATGCAACTTACCTCAACCGCATCATTGAAGTAAACATTTGCGAAGTACAATTAGGTCGATCTTGGCCAACCATCAACTTACTTCACCCACACATCGCTTAGAATTGACAAGGTCCTTCGCTAGGTATGCATTTCCATAAAGAGAAATTATGATTTTTATTCAAAATACATATTTACTTAGAATACATATTTATTATTATTTTTATTTAAATAAAACTATATCATTTAAAATGATATAAAATTATTTGTTAGTAATTTGTAAGGGGTTGGTTTTTAAGAGTATGAGATATTTTTAAGTCTTGTTATTCAAAAAAAGCTATATCACCTTGTAACCACTAGTTTATTTGTTAACTAGTTGTTAAGCTAGTTGTTAGAAGTTTTGCAAAAAATTATTTTTATTATATTAAAAAATAAATTTTGTAGACAGAAATTTAATTTCTTGAATAATAAAAACTGATTATGGAATTAGCTTCATAAATAAAAAGACTAATAGTGAAAAAATAAATAAAAAATTCAAGATTCGAGGATTGATTGAACAGAATTCAGTTGAAATAGTTACCCAACCTCTGAGGATAAAGATGGAATCCCAGTGAGGTTTGGGGGTTCTCTGTTTTTGAATTGAAAGAAAAAGAAAATTACTGAGAGGAATTTTGCACTAGTAGTACTAGTGGAATCTTCAATTTTTCTGTGGATACTAGAATTGGAGATTGGACCGGATTGTCCCGAGATCTCTTCCAGGTCTTCTGTTCACCATGAGTCCTAGGCTTGGAGCAAAAGGGGGAGAGTTGGAGGACGTAATAGCCTCACTCGCGGATGGGAGGCAAAAATATCAATGACAGAAAAGTGAACAAATAAGTAAAATCTATTACTGTAATTGAGATTAGAAGTTTGTAAGAATTCAGTTCTGAATATTCAATTTAATATGTTACTGTAATTTTCCTTTTCTATTTATGTCACAGTTAATAGAAATTCTAGAAATAAGTGTTAAAGCTAGTTAAACATGGAAAAAAAAAGGACTGTAAACCCCGACCCCTCTAATGAAGGTTCTGGGTAGATCGTCCTCGATAGCTATGATATTACATAGACAGTTATGGTCCGGACATCTTCTTTAAATTAGTTTCATAAAGAAATACTTGAACTAAAATGAAAGAATAGTAAATTAGAGAAGTAGTAAGTGGCCCTGGTTATATTTATTAAATGGAATTACATATTTGTTTGTAACAGTATAAGAGAAAGTCCCCGGTAATGGAGATATAACTTACAGGAATTATCAATTCTGCTGCAAAAGTAAACTCAGTAATGACAAACTGGCAAAACCATAGTATTATTATAAATAACGGGAATAAACAGATCACTATGAATATTTAAATTAATACAAATAGGGTTTATCTATGGCATAAAAATTAAAGCTACATGCAGACTATAATAGCGAACCATAACTCAGAAGCAGTAACAAACATTATTGGAGAATTCATAGTAAATTCTCAGCATCATAAATTAACTAACAAACTCAGAGAAACGAAGAACACAAATATCAACTTTGTTATTTCATTCGTGGCTTAAATACCATAAGATGCAAATAAAAAAACCCTACAGTAGTTCAAATACATCTCTGAGCCACACACTTAGTACAGATTGAAATAAAGAGAAAACATTAATATATAACAGAGGTCGTAATGTCAAAATTACATTGCCAAGGGAGGCATTGTTCGAACGTAGGGAAAAATCCTCATTTTTAACCAAAAGAATAATAATGTTCGAGGAATGAAAATAATAGAAAAAGTAATGTCATTTCTTATACAAGCGTAAGAACCCCATATATCTGAAAATTTAGAAGCATGGCTTCATAATGTAAATGACAAGATAAGCAAGAAGCATTTAGTCGCTGGTCGACTATTGATAGATATTATCCACGCCTGCAAGGTAAGCAAAGGTGAGAATTACAAGACTGAAACATATAAAAGAATGCTAGTGTAACGTTCTAATTACTTACCAACTTTGATAGCTAAAAGCAGGGTTGGTATTCGAACCATTGCAAAATCGCCGAAGTGGAACCTACAGGGGTTCGAACCATTGCAGAGCTTACAGAAGTAGAACCTAATGTAAACATTAACGAGAAATAGTATAACAGTAAGTTACAGATAAAGAATTTCTGGGCTGGATTATGTTGAAGAAATTCCAATAAGACAATAAATAACTGCACTTATCTTTTAACGAAAACCCAAAAAATGAAACAATAGCTTACCTGTTCACTCAATGGGAAACTTTGGCAAATGCGAGAAGGAGCTGCAAAGACATGCATGGTTTTCCCAGCTGAGAAAGGGCCGGAAGAAAACAACAGTTCCATGCCGAAGGAATGTAAGGAAACTCGGAAGTTAGAAAAAAAAACTTTCCAGGAATCTCATAAATCCTAAGCGATAAATCAAGTTGTGATGGCTTCCACTATAACCTCGATGGCATGCAGAGCCAACAAGGTGTTGCAGAGCTCAAACCTATTCGTGGTGAAGAAATGAAATAAAAACTAGAACAAGGGTTTGGGGTGAAAAATGGTTGTGTTACCCTAGAAAATTCATTTAAGATCTAAACCTTGTGGATCGCAAGGAAGGCAGATCGAATGGTGGTTTGAATGCCACATAAAATCAAACACATATGTAGCCATAACTTATATCCGAACTCACTTAAATGCTGATAGAATAATGAGGATGGAAAATTAAACTATTGAACCTCTGCAATTAATGTTTTCAGGCCCGATACCTTGGGATAAGGTGATTGGGAATTGAAAGTTACGATTAACCAAATCAAATGGGTACATATAATCAAATGATATCATACTCCAATGTTAAACATGGTACTATATGCCAGAATTATTGGTGTTGCCCAAAACCTATAGATTTTGGTATGGTAAACTTTTAATGAAGGACAATATTATATATGTAATGTATGATTGTGGAATAATTAATAAAGGGTAAGATAATTATGTTATATATGTGTTGAATTGACTATAGAATAATTAATTCAATAGTAAGATAATTATAATGTAATTATATTGAAATGATGATTGAATAGTTAACTTAATGGTAAGATATTTTTTATTTTTTTTTGGTAATTATAATATGATTGGTATGGTAGATGTTATGAGTGGTATCAGAGCAGCGTTGTAATGCTGGGACCCTCAAGGGTCAACTAACGTTTTAATTTTTGTATTAATGAATGCACAGAGAGAGGAAGAGTTTTCACAGGATATTATGAGGCAGACAACGACACAACAACCACCTCCGAGCGTTGGAGAGACACAACCCCAATCTGAATTAAACCTAGAAATGTGGATATAGTTGGGGGTAGAACAACACCAGCAAACAAGTTGCTTATTAGAGGAACAACAACACCAAACTAGTATCCTCTTAAGCACTGTACAGAAAATACAAGAAGAAATGGAAAAGGTGCGAGATGATAATGCATGACTAATGAAAGAACAGGGGAGGATATTGCTCTCCGATAAACAAAATCAAGAAAATGAAAATCCAAGTACTCATAGAGAGTTTCGGGAAATACTTGAACAACAAACTAGAGATCATGATACAGACAGAATGGACAGGAGTCAGTCGCAACATAGTAACCGAAATAGAAATTACAATGAAGTTGAATCTGATAACGTATCAGATCCGAAGGAAGTAAAAAAGCAGAAGGTAGATCTTCAAGGTGAATTCAGGAAAATCAAACCCCCTATGTTTGATGGAGTAGAAGAGGAAGTAGCTGAAGCATGGTTGATTAATATGAATAAATATTTCCAAGTGTATGAATACAACAATAATCTTAAGTTTAGATTGGCTATTTACCAGCTAAGGGAGAAAGCCACTTTATGGTGGGTGGAAGTGAAGAATGTTCGCAGTATAGATGACCAAGATGTAACTTGGGATGCATTTCAATAGTATTTTAAGGATAAATACCTAACAGAGCACTTCTATGATGAAAAATCTCGAGAATTCCATGATTTGAAGTTGGGAAAAATGACAATGGATGAATATATCACTAAATTTACATTCTTACTGCGTTACGTGCCATACTTAAGAGATGAAAAGGCTAAAGTACATAGGTTCCTAAGTAGTTTTCCGACTCATATGAAGGAACGTATAGAGTTCGTAAATCCTAAGACGATGGATGAAGCCATCAGAAAAGCCAGAATGTGTTACCAGCAAGCAAAGGTCAAGTTAGAGCAATGTAAAAGCCGACAGACAAAGAAAGAATATAAAAGCAACTCTGAGTTTAAAAGAAACAAAACTAGTAATTCTAAAGGTACAGCTAGAAGTTCAATTGGTAAATAGTTTGGTAAGAATCATCAAAGAATAAGGTGGCCTGCAGAAGATAAAACTACAGAAGCTTCCAGTAAACTAGAACAAAATCAAAACCAGAAGCCACCATTAAAATGTTGGGGATATGGGGAGTCACACTGTTACCTAAACTTCCCATAGCGAGGAAGGAGCGAAGTAGCAACCATTTTACAAGAGGCCTCAACAGTGGGTGATGTCGCTAGAAACGTACTCAAAATTAATGCAGCATTGGAAGACTGGCAAGCTAACTACTAGCCGAAAATGATTGAATTGGAAGGTAAAATGCTATCTCAACTTGTTTCTATTTATCCGGGTGCAATTTTAAGCTATATAAGTCCCAAAGTAGTAGAGAACTGTAAACTACAAAGTCAGAAATTTAGAAAATCATGGCTAGTAAAATTAGCTACTGGAGCTAAGAGGAAAGTTAGTGCCAGAATAGCGAATTGTGCACTACAAATTAATGAACAACAACTAACTGTGGATTTGAATATTCTACCTCTGGTATCTTAGCATGGATTACCGTCAGCTGAATAAGCTAACTATTAAGAACATATATCCCTTACCGCGAATTGATGATCTGTTTGACCAAGTAAAGGGAGCCACAGTATTTTCCAAGATAGATCTGAGATCGGGATACCATCAAATCCAGATAAAGGATGAAGACATATAAAAAACTACCTTTCGTACAAGGTACGAGCACTACGAATTTGTGGTGTTACCTTTTGGGTTGACCAATTCACCAAAAACATTCATGAGGCTGATGCATGGTATATTCCACCATTATCTGGATAATTTTGTATTAATTTTTATTGATGACATTTTATTTTATTCTAAGAATGCAGAGGAACATAAAGAACACTTGCGGATAGTGCTAGAGATGTTAAGGAAGCATCAGCTGTATGCAAAATTCAACAAGTGTGATTTCTTCAGGGAAGAAATCCAATACCTTGGGCATGTTATTATTGCTAAAGGTATCGCAGTGGACCCTGAAAAAATCATAACAATTATGGAATGGAAGGTACCTCAAAACGTGGCAGATATACGATCATTTATGGGGCTGGCCGGTTATTGTAGGCGATTTATTGAGGGTTTTTCTAAAATTTATTTTCCTATTACCTCTTTACAAAGGAAAGGAATAATATTCAAGTGGACAAGGGAATGTCAAGACAGTTTTGAAAAATTGAAGCAGTTATTGCCAACAACTCTGGTGTTAAGAATAGCCGATCCTACTAAAGAATTCGAAGTCTGCACAGATGATTGCAAGGAGGGTATTGGAGCGATTTTTTCACAAGAAGGAAAAGTGGTCACGTATGAGTCTCGAAAGTTAAAGGAACATGAGCAGCGATATTCAACTTATGATTTAGAATTGACCACAGTAATGCATGCACTCCGGGTATGTAGGCATTATTTACTGGGAAAAAGATTTGTGCTTAAGACTGATCACAGTAGCTTAACCAGCTATTTTAAACAAGCTGACCTCAATTCTTGACAGGCCTGATGGAATTCCTTTCTTAGCGAATTTGATATTGATATGCAACATATAAAAGGTAAGGAGAATAGAGCAGCTGATGCATTAAGTAGGAAATTGCATGGTATTTATGAAATATATTATAATGAGGTTCAGTGCAGATTTCTAGAGAAAATCAAAGAAGAAGCAGATAAAGATCCTGAATATAAGTTTATGTGGCAGCAAGCAAAAGAATTCAACGACCAATGAAAATATGCAGATTATGAAATTGATAAGGATGGGTTACTAAAATTCTGGAAAAGAATTTTCATTTCTAACAGAATGGAGTTTAAGGAACTGATTTTGGATGAATACCATCATAGTAACTACTCCGGACATCCTGGATATCAAAATATGTTAATAGCAATGAATAAAAATTACTTTTGGCCAAGAATGATGAAAGATATTGCAAAATATCTAAGCAAATGTATAGAATGCCAGCAGGTAAAAGTAGATCATCGACATCCAACTGGACTAATGCAGCCTATACCAATATGTGAATGGAAGTGGGAGGTGAACTCGCTAGATTTTATCACCGGACTACCAAGGTCTAAGAAACATAATGATTCAATTATGGTAGTGGTGGATCAGTTGAGCAAATTAGCACAGTTTATACTAGTACAATCCACTTACAAGACCGTGCAGATAGAAAATATATCCATGCGAGAGATCTTTAGATTGCATGGTATTCCAAACATTTTCATTTCTGACAGGGATGTAAAATTCACATCAACATTCTGGGAAACACTGTTCACTGGGCTGGGAACTCAAATTAACTTCAGTACTGCGTATCATCCACAGACTGACGGCCAGAAAGAGCGAGTGAACCAAATTTTGGAAGATATGTTATGTATGTATGTAATGCAACAGCTAACCAGGTGGGAGAAGTACTTACATCTAGTGGAGTTTGCATAGAATAATGGCTATCAGGAGTCACTCAAGATGAGTCCATTTGAAGCATTCTATGGGTGTCAGTGTAGAACTCCTATTAATTGGAGTAGCCCAGAAAACAAGTTGATGCTTGGACCCGACATCTTGGCTGAAATGGAAAGTGAAGTAAAGAAAAACCGACAAAACTTGAAAGCGGCATAGGATAGACAAAAAATGTATGCAGAAAAAAAAAAGGACCTATCGGGAATTTGAAGTAGGGGACAATGTGTACGTAAGGATCAAGCCAAAGAAAAGCACTTTGAGATGGGCATCTTGTGCCAAGTTAGCCCCCATATTTTGTGGTCCATTCCAGATATTGGAACGAGTAGGACCTGTGGCTTACTGTTTGACTTTGTCCAATCACATTCGAGTGCATAACGTATTTCATGTATCACTATTGAAAAGATACATACATGATTCAAACATATAATTCACTGGAAGAATATTCAGGAAGAGTATGAATACCAGATTGATTAAAAATGTTAAGATTTATGAAAACAAAACTGATTAAAATCTTTGTTGCAGGTCGAGCCCACAGGGACTGCACTGGGGGAGCAATACCATACCACGTGGGTTCACATTGGGAGATATATATTGAGGAAAAAATGGCATAATATATTGGGAGATATATAGGGGGTAAAGTGTTTTTATATTGATAGGTATAAAAAATGGAGTTCAAAGTTAATGAAAAAATATAAAGGGGTATAAAAAATGTTAATGAAAAATGGATACCTACAATATCTAGTGGAAGTAGGAGTTTTTTAAATTGGGAAGGTGTATTGGGTTCATATTGGTAGGTGGTTAAATAATGTGATTTTTAGGGGTATTTTCCAATATGTAGTCAAATTAAGGGTATTGTTTAACATGCCATGAACGCACATGATAGGATAGAGGTTGATTTAGTGAAGCCCTCGTGGTCAAGCCGGACGGAGAGTTTTTGGTCGAACCTCACAGTATAATCGATCGGAGGGAAATCATGCTCCGGAAATGAGCCATCACCCAGGCTAAAGTGCATTGGAAGCACTTTGGCTCGGAGGAAGCTACCTGGGAGGATGAGGGTTTTGTTCGAGAAGCCTATCCTGAACTATTTGCTGGAGAAAAACACGGACACCAGCGATGGTGTTCACTTCCAGGGGGGAAGTTGTAACCACTAGTTTATTTATTAACTAGTTGTTAAGCTAGTTGTTAGAAGTTTTGAAAAAAAATATTTTTATTATATTGAAAAAGAACTTTTGTGGACAGAAATTTAATTTCTTGAATAATAAAAACTGATTATGGAATTAGTTGCATAAGTAAAAAGACTGATAGTGAAAAAAAAAAAATCAAGATCTAAGGATTGGTTGAACGGAATTCAGTTGAAACAATTACCCAACCTCTGAGGATAAAGATGGAATCCCAGTGAGGTTTGGGGGTTCTCTATTTTTGAATTGAAAGAAAAAGGAAATTACTGAGAGGAATTCATAATATTAGTACTAGTGGAATCTTCAGTTTTTCTATGGATATTGGAATTGGAGGTTGGACCGGATTGTCCCGAGATCTCTTCCAGGTTTTCTGTTCACCACGAGTCCTGGGCTTGGAGCACAGGAGAGAGTTAATAGCCTCACTCGCAGACGAGAGGCAAAAATATCAGTCACAGAAAAGTGAACAGATAAGTAAAATTTGTTACTGTAATTGAGATTAGAAGTTTGTAAGAATTCAGTTCTGAATATTCAGTTTAATATGTTACTGTAATTTTCCTATTCTATTTATGTCACAGTTAGTAGAAATTCCAGAAATAAGTGTTAAAGCTAGTTACATATGGAAAAAAAAGGACTGTAAACCCCAACCCCTCTAATGAAGGTTCTGGGTAGATCGTCCTCGATAGCTATGATATTACATGGACAATTATGGTCCAGACATCTTCTTTAAATTAGTTGCATAAATAAATATTGTTGAACTAAAAGGAAAGAATAGTAAATTAGAGAAGCAGTAAGTGGCCTTGGTTATATTTCTTAAATGGAGTTACATATTTGTTTGTAATAGTATAAGAGAAAGTCCCCAGTAATGGAGATATAACTTACAGGAATTATCAATTCTGTTGCAAAAGTAAACTCAGTAGTGACAAACTGGCAAAACCATAGTATTATTGTAAATAAAAGGGAATAAACAGATCAATGTGAATATTTACATTCATACAAACAGGGTTTAACTATGGCATAAAAATTAAAGTTGCCTGTAGACTTTAATAGCGAACCATAGCTTAGAAGCAGTAACAAACATTATTGGAGAATTCATAGTAAATTCTCAACATCATAAATTAACTAACAAACTGAGAGAAATGAAGAACACAAATATCAACTCTGTTATTTCATTCATGGCTTAAATACTGTAAGATGCAAATAAAAAAACCCTACAGTAGTTCAAATAAATATCTGAGCTGTGCAATTAGTACAGATTGAAATAAAGAGAAAACATTAATATATAACGGAGGTCGTAATGTCAAAATTACATTGCCAAGGGAAGCACTGTTTGAACACATGGACAAACCCTCGTTTTTAACTAAAAGAATAATAATATTCGAGGAACGAAAATAATAGAAAAAGTAATGTCATTTCTTATACAAGTGTAGGAACCCCATATATCTAAAAACTTAGAAGCATGGCTTCATAATGTAAATTACAAGATAAGCGAGAAGCATTTAGTCGTTGGTCAACTATTGACAGATATAATCCTCACCTGCAGGGTAAGCAAAGGCAAGAATTACAAAACTGAAACATATAAAAGAATGCTAGTGTAACGTTCTAATTACTTACCAGCTGTGATAGCTAAAGGCGGAGTTGGTATTCGAACCATTGCAAAGCCGCTGAAGTGGAACCTACGGGCGTTCGAACCATTGCAGAGCTTGCGGAAGTAGAACCTACCGTAAACATTAACCAGAAATAATATAACAGTAAGTTATAGATAAAGAATTTCTGGGCTAGATTATGTTGAAGAAATTCCAATAAGACATTAAATAACTGCCCTTATATTTTAACGAAAACCCCGAAAATGAAACAATAGCTTACCTGTTGACTCAACGGGAAACTTTGGCAAATGCGAGAAGGAGCTGTGAAGACATGCATGGTTTTCCCGGCTGAGAAAGGGTCAGAAGAAAACAACAGTTCCATGTTGAAGGAAGGTAAGGAAACTCAGAAGTTAGAAAACAAAAACTTGGCAGAAAACTCATAAATCCTAAGTGATAAATCAAGTCTTGATGGCTTCCACTGTAACCTCGATGGCATGCGGAGCCAACAAGGTGTTGCAAAGCTCAAACCTCTTCGCGGTGAAGAAATGAAATGAAAACTAGAACAAGGGTTTGGGGTGAAAAATGGTTGCGTTACCTTAGAAAATTCATTTAAGATCTCAACCTTGTGGATTGCGAGGAAGGCATATCGAATGGTGGTTTGAATGCCACGTAAAATCAAACACAGCTGTAGCCATAACTTAAATCCGGACTCACTTAAATGCTGATGGAATAACGTGGATGGAAAATTAAACAATTGAACCTCTACAATTAATGTTTACAGGCCCGATACCTTGGGTTAAGGTGATTTGGAATCGAACCTTACGATTAACCAAATCAAATGGGTACATATAATCAAATGATATCATACTCTAATGTTAAACATGGTACTATATGCCAGAATTATTAGCGTTGCCCAAAACCTATAGATTTTGGTATGGTAAACTTTTAACGAAGGATAATATTATATATGTAATGTATGATTGTGGAATAATTAATCAAGGATAAGATAATTATGTTATATGTGTTGAATTGACTATAGAATAATTAATTCAATAGTAAGATAATTATAATGTAATTATATTGAAATGATGATTGAATAGTTAACTTAATAGTAAGATTTTTTTTTTTTTTGGTAATTATAATATGATTGGTATGGTAGATGTTACACACCTCTAATTATTTACTAGTGATTGGTAAAGAGCAGATTTTCACTAATGTCACAAACTTTTAGGTCTTAGGATGATTAATTTTTTCTTTACTATGAATAAAGAGAGCTCTCAAAAAAACAAAAATAAATATACTACATACTCCAAGTTTTCCTAAATTTTGAGAACAAAATATTTTTATAAATTTATAAATAAACATAAATTATTTTATTATTTTAAATGTTATAAAGATTAATTAAATATTTTTATTACAATGTAATCAAATATTCACATATAAATACTCAATGAAAAAATTCATTAAAAACAAATTAGATTAAAAAATAAACTATTTTTTTTTCAAAAAATTCATACTTAAAAATTATTCAAAATAATTGTTTTTCTATTTGTATTTTATTATTATTAATATTTTTTTTATATTCTAATTAATCGTATAAAATGACATTCCAGCTAAAAGAAAAAATAAATATAAAAAATATATGCAAATACTTTATTAATAATAATTTGTTTAATTATTCCTAAATCCTGGTGATGAGATAGCCACCCCTCTCCACGGTGCGTGATGGCATGCCACCTGTTGAACCAACAACACCATAGATTGCCTACTGGACCTAGTTGTCGCAACCTACATTCAATGTGCATTAAGGATCTGGTGTCTGCTAGCGAATGCCTTGATTGGAGTGGCATCGCATGAAAAGACAGTCCTCTTGCCGTCCTCAGCACTCTTTCCCGTCTTTTTATTGAAATGCTGCCGAAATCCTCCCCTACTGTCTCGTGCGTTCATTGCACTCTCTCGCTACCATGGCACCCAGGCAAAGGTAGAAGCCCCGTAGACGCTACACCAGAGGAGCCTTGCCTGCGAGGCTCATAGGAGAATCTGCAGGCTTCTACTACTGGGCCATTGCTGAACTTGAAATCTCCTCGACCCTCTCTGCAAATTAGGCTCCTGCTCCTCAGCCTTCTCTGCAATCTCCCGCTCCATTTGCTCCCATGGACGCCCTCCACCTAGTAGCTGAGCCCTTCGAATCCAGCCCCGCAACCCATCCCTCATCGACTGCTGAGCCTTCCGTGAAGCCTCTGCCAAAAATTAAGAGAAAATACTGGAAATCGACGATTCCCCTCTCTAACTCTCCCCCATCAAAAAAACTCGCAAGCTTGCCCATGAAAGCCTCCTCCCTGTCTTTACCCAACTTGTGGTGCTATGAGCCAGGAGGCTGGCACAAATGTGACAAGCACGATGAACCAATGGAGCCAAAGCCATGATTCATCTCGGTGGAACAAGAATAAATTGCCTGCTTCTACGGGTGCCCAATCACTGAAGAGGAACCGTCGACACCTGAAGAAGAACAACAGGACGACGCGGGCAACAAATGAAGGTTACTACAGCTTTGTTCTTCTCTGGAAAAACCTGCTTGTTACTGTTTTTATGTTTATTTTTAGTACTCTTGAAGATGTTTTTGTGAATGTAGATGACTCAAACTTTCAGAGATATGTAAAGGGTTGGTTTCCTGCCTATGGGTAGCCCATTTTTTTTAATTTTTGGACTCAACTGAGAACAAGAATTAGATAAATTCCTCTGCTCAAAACAATAGACTATAATATACCTTATTAATTAATAGAATTAAACTAACTTAAAAAAAATTGTTTAATTATAACACATTATTTTTAGAAAATCTCACGTTGAAAAGATCATATAAGTATAACTTAGACATCAATATTTGAAACAATAATAAGATTGCACCTAATATTATTAACAATTTGCTTCACACCTAATATTATTAATAATACAATATTATTAACAATTTTCTTATATAATAAATTATAATGTATAGAAAAAATTAAAAGTAAATTTAAATTGATTTATTTAAATATCTATTAAATGTTAAATGAAGAACATGTTTGTTTTTTTTTTTTTTTTTAAATGGATGTACAATAAGTTGATATAAATATGAAATTGCTACTATTATAATTTACAAAATTCTAATATATTATATTATTAAGTAAAATATCAAATTTAAAAACCTTACTTATGACCTTACTTATGATTTTTATGGATGAAAGATAAATAGAATATTAAAATTAAAAAAATATTTAATTATTATTGTAAAATTATAGTTTGAATAGAAAATTATGATGAATAATATTGGAGAAATTTTATTTTCTTTTATTTTCTATTGTTTTTAATGTTGTAAGTTCATTTTTGTTTTCAATAATATTTATAAGTACATTTATATTGAAAGGAGAATGTTAGATTTTAGATATTTTTTATTATAAATAATTTTTCTTTGTTATAGTTTAATGAAATTTTATAATTCAATTTATTAAAATATTTGTACTTTATAAATGAATATATGATGAAAGTTTGTGATGGATTTAATTAAATTATTTTTATTTTATAGATGGGATATGTGATGAAATTTTGTGATCGAATTTATTAAATTATTTTTATTTTATAAATAGGATATATAATTATTTGTATTATTATTTTTTTTTTATTTTTTTTTGTTTGCCACAAAATTGTTTCCCACCCGTGAGATTTCCATTTTAGTTAATATTATTACCACAATTATTTTAATGTCCTAAGCATATTGAAATCCATCAATTATTTAATTTCTATAACTAAATTAATAAACTTAAAATATCTATATATAATAGCTTAAATAACTAAATAAACAAAAATAAAATAAAAATAAAACAATTTATATTTTTATGAAAATAAATATTTATTATTACTATTATTATTATTCATTTTCATTTCAATACCAATTCCAACAAATTATGCTAAGCTTTGTTACGAAAACCTTGAATGCTCCACTAGAGAGTCTAGTCTTCTGAGTCCTCATTTCTTTTCTTGAAGGGATGATGTGAACATGTTGAGATCACATCCAACTAGTTGTTTATGTTTTAGGGCGACTTTCCGAGTAGCCTTACGGGAATATAGAATAGGGACCTTTAAATATGGGTTGGTGGGTCCATAAACACTTGAGCAAGCGACCCCTAATCGAACTGAGAGGGTTTGAATGCCTTAACGTTGCATTGCTTTGTTTAAAATAAAATAAAGTAAAGTAATATGGTTCTGTGGTTCAAGATGCTACTTAGGGATATCCATGCATCAAATATTTTGATTATTTGTAGGATTTTACGGTTATTGGAAATATCCAGAAGAACGCAAAACACATTCCAGTACGCAAAACAAATTTGGGTACAACTTTCCCGTCCTTGCCATGCGTGCTAGATTGGTTTGAACGCTGAACGTCCGCTTGGGCATTGATAAAAAAAACTGAATATAAGTTAAATGGCTCTCCAGGTGAGAACCTGGAGAGTGTACACACACTCTATTACATTCAATCAAGAGAATAGCCTAATACATAAAGGCTTTCTCACAATCAGGTGGATTGAACCACTCCCTGAATATTAGGATCCGAGATCTAGAATTGGAGTCTCAATCCTATCCTAACTGTATCTTTCTCCATTAATTCTAACACTCCCCCTTAATGGAGAAAGGGTACTTCAAAAAAATAACATATGCCTACTGGTCTAGTCTCAGCTAGGCTTACAATGATAAAAGACATAAAAAAAAACTTGGTAACAGAGTTTTCATCTTAGTCTTCTTTTCTTGAGATCCATGCTTGTTCATTTGTGGATGAGGCTTCATCTTCACTTTCTTTGCCATGAGATAGTGATATATCTTTGCCTCATTTCTTCCCTTGTGAAGGAAAACTTGAATTCTTGTTCTCATCCTTCTTAGAATTATGGCAGGGTGGATAGGAGAATTTTCCTTCTCACTATTTCTGGTGTCAATCATCTGAATTAAATTATCTCCATCTCTGCCTTCTTCTGCCACATCTTTGCAATCAGCTTCATGTGGCTCATCCAATTGATCTTCAACACTTTGTTCCTCTTTACATCCTTCATGAAGATCAACTCGTGACTCTTCAATATCATGATCTTGTACAACAGATTGTGCCTCTTGTTTTTGGTGGTCATCAATAGAACCACATTTTTTTTCTAAAAAAATGCTCTCCATGCTACCCAAGCTAACGCCTCCAAATTTCCACATGAAAAAAAAATCATCATCATCATCAGAATCAAAAATATCTAAAAATATAGACATTTTGTTAAAAGTCCAGCTTATCTGGTTTTGTCTTGCTTCCAGATTTTGACTCCACTTAGTCCTCTAACGAGCTCCAACAACCCCATTAACACGCAAGCGGGAAAACTCCCTTTGGTAGCTCTTCAACAGTAGAACCTTGTAGACTATGGCTTCTATGCCACGCAGGTCTCAGTGCTCTCGGCTCTTGCGACGAGCAACAGTGGACCTTTAAACAAGCTGGAAATGCTATCAATGTCTAATTCTGATGCATGTAACTAACAATTTCTCATATGACAAATATTTCCAATAAAATTCTTAAAATAAATCTGCTACATCATGCAAGCAACAACGAAGTTTCCTTCAAATTTCAATAAGTGGAGACCCCAGAAAGACAAAAGATGATGCACAAATGCTGAAGAAAATCACATGGGTCTTCGAATTTCAATCAGAAAAAATGGACCCTAGAAATTCACAATAAAACTATCCATTAAACTTGACCTTCACAACACCATTATCATGATAATTGAAATGGTGTTTATCACCTAGCACGACACAACCTCTACGCAATACCATGCACCTCCACGGACGTAGAGACACCTGTAAAGATTTGCCAAACTCATATGTTGTCGGTTGCTCTAACAGTTGCGGAAGTTGTGAGGAAATTAAAATCGGCTATAGCAAATTTAAAACCTGTCCCCCGGCGTTAGAAAACGACATATTTCATTTCCAGGTTAGAGTGATCTTGAATTCATTATATTTATGGCTACCAGACTCCACTCGATGCGGCTTCCAAGGCTGGCTCTCTTTATTTCAACTACACTCTTCAGACTACGGTGAACATGCCTAGCTTCAGGGATCTCAGGCGCTTTCCCCCACGCTAATGCCGTGAATTCGCACAAAATACCAACAAGGGGCATTGGGATTCGACAGCAGACTGGTAAATTACATAAATACACCTCCCCACTCCTCTGCAATGACATAGATCTGAACTCAAGCTTCAATCTCCTCAGTCTTAAACGCTCTCTCGGCCTCAATATCGTGAAGACTTCACGGTAATAGGAACCGTTCCTCCAAGAGGTAGCGGCTGCCAGAGAAGCGTATTGCTGCATGCATGGTTTCGATTACGCTCAGCATAGGTCCTCTCAATTTCGACCTGAAGTTCCGATACCATGATAAAAATCTGAATATAAGTTAAATGGCTCTTCCGGTGAGAACCTGGAGAGTGTACACACACTCTATTACATTCAATCAAGAAAATAGCCTAGTACATATAGGCTTTCTCACAATCGGGTGGTTTGAACCACTCCCTGAATATTAGGATCTGAGATCTAGAATTAGAGTCTCAATCCTATCCTAACTGTATCTTTCTCCATTAATTCTAACAGGCATTAAGCTTGCTAAGGTTGGATGTAATTGTACGTAGCCTCGTTGATTTATTGGAGCATCACATAATTTCCTAGTACTCAATAAAACTAATAATTGATTATTGGTAACTTAAAATGAATTACGACATTAGTTACACGCAACGAGTGCAGCTTAGTCCCATCATCGTTTTCTTTCCATTGTTTGAATGCATCTAAATTTTTGTTGAATGTTTATGATTTAAATGTGTATTCCATGGATAAATTTCTCGAATAGTAACTCAAGTAAATTGCAATGCAGGGCTTCTAGCATGCTTCTAAATGATATTACGTTAGTACACACTTTCTCATTTGTCGACATTACAACGACGACTCCTATATTACATTATGCCATCGTCTATTGACTTCCACGTTAATGGTGGACTTCAGAAATTAAATTGATAACTTAAATTTAAAGACTAGGAATGTAAATCGTTATGAAGTTCAATATTATGAGTAGTATAACGTTCATTATTGATTAGTTATAAATTACTTTAATATTACGAGTTTTTTAACATTCATTATTGATTAGTTTATAAATAATATTTTACTAAAGGAAAAATTAAAAAGTAATCTTTAAATTTAATACTAGTATAAATTTATTCATTTATTTTGATAATTTTAATTTTTTTTTGATATAGTGATTTCTTTTTATTTATAATGGACATTATCATATTTATTGCATAGAACTTTCATATATACATATTATATGGCTTTGCGTCAACTTAGGTGTCGTTTGTAGGATATATTCTTATCTTCCCCAAAACGATACATACTCAATAAACTACATTGGAGGCAGGTCCATCTTGAAGGACACTTTGGTATTCCGCCAACAATCCACAAACCCCTGGGCACCATACCAGTCCAATTCCAGAATCAGTTTTGTCCGTCATGTCTCGTTCATTTTTGTTCTCAATTGTTTTAGCATGTAGCTTTATCTTAACTCATCATAGGATCTAGTTTGGGTATGGTCATGTTTCTTTCTAGAGAATCCTATAATCTTAGATGTAAATTTTCAATAGCATTAACGAAATTTATTTTAAAAAATTAATATATATATATATATATATATATATATATATATATATATATATATTATTTAATATTTAAGAAGATATTAGTAATTATGCTAAAAAAGACTTTTTTTTAATCATTTTTTTATTATTAAGGTCAGATAGTTAATGAAGTGTAAATAAATTTATAATTTTATTATCATTTTAAAATTAAAAATATTAAAATTTATTTTTTTTAGATTATATTTACGCCAATAGGTGTATCTCCCTGTTGAAAATCGCTTCATTAGTGATTATGCTAATTAATATTTTCATCTGGTGGTCTAGATTGAAAGATGTCGGTATATTCTTGTCGTTGTCACTTAATCAATGAATGAAATCAAACGAGATAACCTCCTTGCATGTCTAAATCAAGTGTTTAAACCCTACTTAAATTAATTTTTTACCAAATGATCATTAAAAATTTACTGTTCCTCTTATTTATCTCCACGTATGAGAGTATGAGGGATTAGAGCGAAATAAGGACACGTTTCGGGCGAGAAAGTTCTATCGTCGAAGCCGCATGGCATGTGGTTAGCTTAAAATTTCAGGTTTAATCATGGGATTTGTATGGAGGCGGCCATCTCTGCAAACAACAAGAAATATCAATGTCCATCCATCTTCCAGCGAGAGCAGCATGCCACATGCAACGAATTCTTTAATGGCCATTATCTTCACCCGGTGCCACACGCAACAAAATTTGCAGAGCTATCGCTCAAGCAGGAACTGTTACGGGAAGGTGAACCAGAGCATCGCCCAAACTTTTCAACAGAGTGGTTCCACGGAGTTGATACGCCTATCTTCTGTGATGGTTGGCATCGTAACGCTCAATTTCTTTCAGAGCATAAGGCCACCTGGTTTAGAGTGGCCGACGCATTTGGACGCAGAGAACCGGGACTGTGGCTGGTTGGATCGAAGTAAGAAATCCTTCTGAGAAGCTTCACGACTGTAGAACGCACACTCTGGATGGTAAGCTTTCGAATACACATGCGTTGTTTTTTTATTCAGGTAGACTGTAGTTTATTCACTGTGTATTGAAATACACATGCGCTGCTGTTTTTGCAAAGTTGGACACTCAAGTCTCAAGTCAAATCTCTCTTATGTTCATTCTTGCGTCGTTGTTTTCTTAGCGTTTGGCTTCATTTCGAATGTAGCGAGCATTTTGGACGCAGAGAACTTCACGGCTGTAGAACGCATGCTCTGGACGGTAAGGTTTCGAATACACATGCGTTGTTTTTTATTCACGCATACTGTAGTTTATTCAGTGTGTATGGTTTCTTTTCGAATGTAGCGAGCATTTTGGACGTAGAGAACCGAGACTGTGGCTGGTTGGATCGAAGTAAGAAATCCTTCTGAGAAGCTTCACGGCTGTAAAATGCATGCTCTGGATGGTAAGCTTTCGAATACACATGCGCTGTTTTTTACGTCGTTGTTTTCATTAGCGTTTGATTTCATTTCGAATGTAGCGAGCATTTTGTTATGTTATCTCTGTAACCATATTGCTAGCTTGTTTGATGATGCACTCTGACCTAGGTATTTACCGCCTCTTCATAAATAAACTAACTACTGCGCAGTCATTTTTCTCACTTTCATTGCGTTAGTGCATTTGTTTTTAACATATGAAAGTTGCTCTGTCCAAAGTCACAATGACTGACATTTAATTATTCATTTTATTTTACATAAATATATATGTAATTTCATATATTATTTAAATTGGCATCATAATTTAATTTCATAGATTCATTAATGATATTCACGTATCTGTTCCTTTAAAATGAATACCAAAGATAAGTTTGATATGGTATAACATATTGTAAACCTTTTCTTTAGATTTGGTTAACGTAGATGGTTTGAATTGGTCGTGGATGGTTTTATTTTGCGATATGCACAGATAATAATGAAATTTGAGACCCTGGGGTTCACCAATTCCTTTGGTTTATAATATTAAACCCTTGGGTTTATTAGTTTTTTTGGTTTATAATATGAATAATCGATCAATGTCATCCATGATCAAATGTCACATTCTGACAAATATTGTCTCACTATGAAAATCACCCATGGCCAACCATGGTCGTCGTTGATCCAACATCGCATTGTGACAACAATTGTCTCCATGTTTAAATCAATTCCCTTCGGTTCACCAATTCCTTTGGTTTATAGTTTTTTGGGTAATGATTTTCCCTTGGGTTCAACAATTCCTTTGGTTTATAATATTAAACCCTTGGGTTTATTAGTTTCTTGGTAATGATTTTCCTTGGGGTTTACCAATTCCTTTGGTTTATAATATTAAACCCTTGGGTTTATTAGTTTTTTTTGTTTATAATATGAATAATAGATCAATGTCATCCATGATCAAATGTCACATTCTGACAAATATTGTCTCAATATGAAAATCACCCATGGCCAACCATGGTCATAGTTGGTCCAACATCGCATTGTGACAACAATTGTCTCAATGTTTAAATCAATTCCCTTGGGTTCACCAATTCCTTTGGTTTATATTTTTTTGGGTAATGGTTTTCCCTTGGGTTCACCAGTTCCTGGTTTTATAATAAATATGGGTTTAGTGGTTTTTTGGTTTTATATGCTGAATATTCGATCAATGTCATCCATGATCAAATGTCGAATTCAAAACATTATTCTCGATATCGAAAATCACATGGCCAACCATGATCATGATTGGTCAACGTATTTGTGATATCATTGTCTTAATGTTTAAATCAATTCCCTTGGGTTCACCAATTTCCATTTGGTTTATAGTTTCTTGAGCAATAGATTGTCACAGGGGTTCACCAATTCCTTTGGTTTATAATATAAAACCTTGGGACTTTTATTGATTTTTTTGGTTTATAATGCTGATTAAAAATCAATGTCATCCATGATCAAATGACACATTAATGAGACGGTAACCATCGATATGAAAATCACCCGCGTGTCAGTCGTTGGTCGCGTCGCATTGTGACAACAATTGTCTCAATGTTTAAATCAATTCCCTTGGGTTCACCAATTCCTTTTGGTTTATAGTTTGTTGGGTAATGGTTGTCCCTTGGGTTCACCAATTCCTTTGGTTTATAATATTAAACCCTTGGGTTTATTAGTTCTTTTGGTTTATAATATGAATAATTGATCAATGTCATCCATGATAGAATGTCACATTCTGAAAAATCTTGTCTCAATATGAAAATCACCCATGGCCAACCATGGTCATAGTTGGTCCAACGTCGCATTGTTACAGCAATTGTCTCAATGTTTAAATCAATTCCCTTGGGTTCAGCATTTCCTTTGGTTTATAATATTAAACCCTTGGGTTGATTAGTTCTTTTGATTTATAATATGAATAATCGATCAATGTCATCCATGTTCAAACGTCACATTCTGACAAATATTGTATCAACATGAAAATCATCCATGGCCAACCATGGTCATAGTTGGTCCAACATCGCATTGTGACAACAATTGTCTCAATGTTTAAATCAATTCCCTTGGGTTCACCAATTCCTTTGGTTTATAATATTAAACCCTTGGGTTTATTAGTTCTTTTGGTTTATAATATGAATAATCGATCAATGTCATCCATGATCAAATATCACATTCTGACAAATATTGTCTCAATATGAAAATCACCCATGGCCAACCATGGTCATAGTTGGTCCAACATCGCATTGTGACAACAATTGTCTCAATGTTTAAATCAATTCCCTTGGGTTCACCAATTTCTTTGGTTTATAATTTTTTGGGTAATGGTTTTCCCTTGGGTTCACCAATTCCTTCGGTTTATAATATTAAACCCTTGGGTTTATTAGTTCTTTTGGTTTATAATATGAATAATCGATCAATGTCATCCATGATCAAATGTCACATTCTGACAAATATTGTCTCAATATGAAAATCACCCATGGCCAACCCTAGTCATAGTTGGTCCAATGTCGCATTGTGACAACAATTGTCTCAATGTTTAAATCAATTCCCTTGGGTTCACCAATTCCTTTGGTTTATAATTTGTTGGGTAATGGTTTTCCCTTGGGTTCACCAATTCCTTTGGTTTATAGTATTAAACTCTTGGGTTTTATTAATCTCTATTATTTTTAATATTGCCCTTGGCCTTATTGATCCCTTAAGTTTTTAATATTTATTCCTTGGTTTCACTAATTCCTTTGGTTTATAATGTTAAAGCCTTGGGTTTATTAGTTATTTTGGTTTATAATGTTAATCACACATTTGGTTTATTACTCTCTTGAGTTTAAAAAACTAATTTTCAGGGTTTGTTAATTTCTTGGATTTTTCAGTTTAAAATATTAATTCTTAGGGTTTATTAATGTCTATTGTTTATAATATTCATCCGTTAGGTTTATAATATTTGTCCCTTGGGTTCGATGATTCCTTTGCTTTATAATATTAAACCCTTGGCTCGATTAGTTCTTTAGGATTATAATGTTAATAATCTCGTTGGTTTATTAATATCTTATATTTAAAATACTGATTGTTGTGGATTATTAATTTATTAGGTTTTTTAGTTTAAAATATCAATTCTTATGGTTTATTAATCTCTTGTGTTTTTAATATTGATCCTTTATGTTTATGATATTTATCCCTTGGGTTCACCAATTCCTTTGGTTTATAATATTTAAACCTTTGGTTTATGATGACATCGGTTTCTATTATTAATTATCCCTTGGGTTTATTAATATCTTCACTTTAAAATATATTATTAGGGTTTATTAATCTCTCAGGTTTTTTGTTTTTAAATATTGTTTCATATGCTTTATTACTCTCTTAAGTTTAATATATTATTTCTTAAAGTTTATTACTTTCTTATGTTTTTGGGTTTAATATTATTAATATATTAATATGTATTATTAATAAATATTCTAATATTTATTATTAATAATATAATATTATTCATATATATTATTAGTAATATAACCAACTATGATATAATATATATTATTAATATATTATTAGTTCTGTTGGTTTATTAATAATATAACCATCTATGATATTAATATATTTATAAATATTAAAATATTATTTATTATTAAAGTTGGCGGGGTTTTATTTTTCGGGCAGATGACGTATGTAGGAAAGGCTATTTTTTTTAATGCGAATGGTGGTAAGTGGTATATATCGCACCGCTTTTGGGGACGGGCCATTCTCAAGTGAAAGCCAGTGATTCCATACCCTTCGCAACACGTCGCGAGACACTGTTTGGAAAACCGCTTAGCGATCGGGCATTATTGTTCGGACATGGGGGCGATGCGATATCGACGACAGCCATTGGATGTGAAGGGGTTGATCGGACGGCTGCCGGGGAGGTGAGATGATAGGGAAATAGCAAGGGTGGGCCCAACACAATTAAACATGATTTAATCATATCGGGGACAATTCGATTGGTGGGGTGAGTTATTAATTAACCATGAGAGTTAATTAATCCTTTTTTAATGCGGCAGGGAATCAGGGTTCTTAATTACTGGCGGTTTTAGCTAATTAATCAAAATTAACACAATATTAAGGTTATTTTTCAACCAAAGGGGCGGGATGTGTAATAATTGAGAGTTTTATATAGTTAAAATAATACGGGATCAAGTTGAATTATATAGTGAATTAAATAATAAAGTTAAAAGTTAATATGAAAATGAATGAAAAAGCGCTTAGTATAAAAACATTAGAAGTATGTATTTAACTTATGCTTCTAACATGCTTCTAACATAAATATTAAAATATTATTTATTATTAATATTATTATTATATTAATAAATATTTTTATTATATATTATATATATATTTCAAGTTAATATATAGTATCTATATAGTTAATATTATCAATATATTAATAAATATTAATAATAAATATTATTAATAAATATTATTATATTATTAATATATCAATCAATATTATTAATATATATAAAATATTTTTCTGATTTTAATCAAATTTAATATATTGATAGATATTCTTATTAATATATAATATTTATATTTCAAGTTAATATAATAAAATTATTATATATAATATTTATTTATTGATATATAAATTAATGTGATGGGTAGTGGATATAGGCCTATCGGCCTATATCAACTGCATTGGTAAATGTGGTTGTAAATCTATTTTATATATGCCGATAATACGCCTATCGGTGTATATCAACCACATTATTAAATATAATATGGTTGTGCTAGTTCTAAATTATAGTAAAAATTCTTTTATTTAAAAAATAAAATCTGTAAATGCTAAATTGGAAGTTTCCTTGATATAGTAAAATAAAATCTATAAATGCTAAATTGGAAATTTCTGTGATATAGTAAAATTGAAAATTTAAAATCAAATAATTCATTTAAACTAATATTAAATACTAGTTTAAAAATATTTAGTTAAATTCCTCTCATAGACTTACTAATTTTTGAGTTGTCTGTCAACATGGTTAGAGAAGGAATGGTCAAGGAGCATGGAATAATGAAACGATTAATATCTCAAAATGTAAGGATAGATTGTGTAAGTAGAAGCGCTCACGTCTAAGTGAATTGAAGAAGGGTTTTGAGCGAAAAGGGCAACTCATTCTTAATAATAAATCATTACATTATGAAAAAGAAAGAGGAGGAAACTTCTCAACTATCTCTTATTGCGTAACATTAAAAATATTTTTCAATGTTTTCTATTTTTTTTGGTAAATTAGACTATTTTTATTAGAAAAATATATGGTATAAGATGAATTATAAACAAGGAGAGATTAGATAGCACGAACCTAAAATGAAGAATAATCAACTTCGGTCTCATTGTGTAGTCAAGAGAGAAGGAAGAGATACAAGAAAAAACGCAAGGGAGCCAAAAGACAAACATAGGAATCTACTTAGACTGGGTAGAATCCTCAATAAGACATTTCTTTCCTTTCTTTTTTGAAACTCTGACCTAGCCATCCTGGCGCTGTTGGGCTAGTACCACTTGGAGCTTGTTGGTGTCTGAAGGTGTGGACTCCTTATCAGAATCTGAGGAGGAGGTTTCATGAGAACATTTCTAGCACTCGAGGGACCAATGGATTGTCCCTGGTTTGCGGAGGTCATGTCCTTCTCCTCCTATGAAACCTCATCTGCTTCGATCTCTTCCTCATCCGAACTGTAGGAATCGATATCATCCATGGGAGGCGGTACACATGGTTTCCACCTTTTGGAGTTTTATTTGTGGTTGCTCCTCTTCTTTTGGGCAAGGAACAAGGAGCAAGAGTTCTAAAGGTGTCCTATTTGATCACAGTGATGACATCAGAAGGCGGTGTTCTTGTAGTCTAGGGTATGTGTCCAATGGAAGCCTCCCACTTTGAGATTGATTTGATCTGCCATGCCTATGTTGATGTCTATTTCTGCGCATATTCTACCGCAGGTGTATATGCATGATTCCCCATGGAGGTATTGTTGCCAGAAAGTGTCCTAGGGTGTTCCTGATTCCTTGAAAGACAGAAAAGTGCCATAGAGGGGAAGGTAAATTTGGAAGCCTGACCCAAATCGAAAGCTTGGTAATGACAGCCATGGAGGGGTCGAAGTCTGGAAACCATGGTGTGAGGAATAGCCCAGATTTTCCCCAGAACCAAGGTCCTCGTGTTAATGCTTTTTGATAGTCCTCATTGAAAGCGAACAAAACTATGAAGAAACCCTTTGAGAAAAAGAAAATCCTGCTGTTATTGGTCCAAGTGGAGTGAACCCACTGATAGAGATTTAGTGATCATGGCCATAATCTGTTGAATCGACAAATAATGGCATTTTTTGCATATATTTTGGAGAGTATGGAGGATGGGAAACTTTCTTGGGATGTTTTGCATGGACATCATCCTTATATGAGAAAGCTTGAGCAGAGGATGGCTGCCCGAAAGCCCTTTCTCGCAGTGGAAGGAATAAAACCAAAATAATTTTTTTTCTTATATTATAGAAAGAGAGTAGAAGAGTGTTCTCAAGTTGTTTACCTTTGTAAAAAATTCGCTGCAAGGTAGAAGGGATCCTTAGCTTAAGTTGGAGGACATGCGCAAGACTCTGCACTAGATTCGCAAGTGGAACCCAGCAAAGCAAGGTTTTTCCATTGAAAAGTAAGATCTGATCTGGTAGGAGGGATCAATTCTACCTTTTAGAGAGATGTGCCATGGTTGCAGATATCCCTCAAAGGAGAACTGATCTGATTCGCGCCGCTGCTGGAGTATGCGTTGCTGCTGTTGGAATCTTTCACTTTGGAGCGCATCCAACCGATAGATGAATTAGTTTTCAGCCTCACCTCTGGGAAAATCTCCCACCCAAACCTTTTAGCAGGCTTCCTACGGATCGTTGTGCGATTGCGCGCTTCTGCCCATCATGCTGCTAAAATCGTGATTCAGGCTTCCTATGGATCGGTGTGCGATTGCGCTCCTCTGCCCAGCATGATGCTAAAATCACAATGCAGGCTTTGGGTAAGGTTAAATCCTTCAGTTATTCACCGTTGCTGGTAGAGGAGGTTTCATGCATGGACAAGGGCACGACTGGGCACTGATCACCTGGCGCAGCAGGACAGATCTGAGATAAGACTGCGGCCAGAGGGTGCGCATAGATGCGGCTTCGGGCCATCAGCTTCCATCGCGCTGCGCACCTCGTCCGGAGAAAGCCGACTCTGTTCCAGTCGTGCTCGCATCGATAACTGAAGATCTCGCCTGCCTCAGACCTACAAATGAACTCCAATCTTGAGTCTTCATAGAGGAAAATGAGCCATGCCTCACCTGTGTAAGACTGATCGCGAGCTGCGGGGGACTGTAAAGCATCCATTGCGTCCTCCTAGCCATAGCGGCCGAGCGAGAAAACCCTAACGAAAGCTACAACTGTGCGGTTCATCATGTCTATCAAGACCTGTCATGTTATTATCTAAATATACATATTTTTTTCCAATGTTAAATCCTAAGCCTCGATTTAATAAAAACTTAGTTAAGCGCCCTATTCGTAAAGAAACACGTCTTTCCACATACATAGTTATAAAACTTCTTTTACTGTATGTTGAAAATGAAATACAAAGATGTTAGAGACTCTTGAAAATTCATAGGTGGGGTTTTAGAAAAAGGATGTACATATCTGTGTGCCATGTCGATTGGCAGATCCTAGAGCACCGTGCGACATAGATGTGATGGATTATTTTAACAAGGCCAAACAATTAACTCGAGGAGCACCCGTAAAAAAAATATTCCATAAAGTTTTAAATTGGCACCATCAGTTGAGATGAGATTTCAACCATTATGCATATTATCGACGTATGACATGGCATCTCCTTAGAATAAAGATTTAATTATGTTTACATTTAATAAAGTGAGATTCATATAATTTATATGACTTCATGGTATTTTCATTGTAGTTTACTATTCATTAGATTCATAATTTTGTTAATTTTTTTTCAAAATGGTGTTTAATTTAGATTATGTTATTATTAATGTTGAATAAATAATTATTTTGAGTTCGTGTTAAATTTAATGTTAGATAGAAAAATGGTAAGTAGCGGATATTAATGTTAGTGGTAATGTAAGAATATGTTCTCTCTGAATGGACCCTCAGAATGCAATCTGCCCTTATTAGGTTGCAGATTGCAATGCTTACCTGCAACAACCAGAAGACACGATGGTTGCCTCATTTTTATGGCAACAATAACAAGGTAGCGGCTAATACTCGACAGATGTATCCTACATATTGTTTTCGAGATTGTAGAGAAAACAGTTCACTAGCTGGCTAAAGAAAATTCTTTAATATCTGCCTACACTTAGCTTGTTAATATAGTGTTTATGAAGACAATTAACAGAAAACAGTTCGTGTTAAATTTAATGTCAGATAGAAAAATGGTAAGTAGCGCATATTAATGTTAATGGTAATGTAAGAATATGTTCTCTCTGAATGGACCCTCAGAATGCAATCTGCCTTTCTTAGGTTGCAGATTGCAATGCTTACCTCCAACAACCAGAAGATATGATGGCTGCCTCATTTTTATGGCAACAATAACAAGGTAGTAGCTAATAGTCGACAAATGTATCCTACATATTGTTTCCAAGATTGCAGAGAAAACAGTTCGCTAGCTGGCTAAATAAAATGCTTTAATACCTGCCTACACTTAGCTTGTTAATATAGTGTTTACGAAGACAATTAATAGAAAACGAAGACAGATCTGTAATAAGAAGGAAGGAGTCGATAAATAGTAGGTGGTGGCGCAAATATTAGCGATAAAATACACGCGATAAGCTACGACAGACATAAATTCTCCCAACAGTGAAATGTAAGGCATAAAGACGGACAAATCAATGGCTGATTCATATCATTTTTAATATTGATCTTCGAGGAGAGGCAGCATGAACATATTTTGCTCGTTATGCACATGGATTAAAGCCCAAAATATGCACGAGCTTGGAACGTCAGGGTCACTCTTTGACACTAGTTGAAGGACACACCAGTCATGAAGACGCGCAGAGCCCTGGCTTGCGCTGCGTCTACCATTTGCCAAGGAATCACAAACCGCAGGTGCAACTTACGTCAACCGTATCGTTGAAGTAATCATTCGCGAAGTACAATTAGGTCCATGTTTGCCAACCAGCAACTTATTGTACTTGCCGCAGGGCACTACGCATGAGGTTTTTACTGATAGTGAGATTAATTTCCTTTGATTAGACATATATTCTGAGTTTTTGTGTACTATAGCTATAGTTAAATTTTAATAAATTATTTATTTATTTATTTATTTTTCTCACTTTTCATTGGTTAATATTTTCACCATGTTATTGCAAAATACATTGCAATTCGTGCCTACGGTTGTATCTGTTAGGCTCGGCGCGGACTAAAACTTGTAAAGTTTCAATTATGAAGTCAAATCGTACCGCTTAGGGTGCCATCTCGCATTAAAGGCGCGTTGGTTGAGATATTTAATCTGGGACCCTGAATTCCTTAGTTTGAAAGGCCCAATATAACCCATAGAATAGTGACCTCACCTCATCAACAGCTTCTTCTTCAGGTCCGTATGAATTTTGAGTTTGATATTGCAGATCAAGGTCCTGTTCGGAGCAGGAACTGTATTGTAGTACCTATAACTGGCAAGTTTCGATTATGCAGATTCTCCCATTGGAACTTATTTGCAACGGCCTTTCCGCACTTCGAATGAAGGATTCCACCATGCATACTATGACATTCTATTTAATCACCTCATTACTCGCATCCTAATTAATTTGATGTCATATGTAGATAAACCAGATTGCAGTCCCACCTGTTTCTACGGATAGGGATTGGAAAAGAATGGGCATTTATTGACAAGATGGGGTTTTCTCTCTAAGTAGGACTTTTGCCGTTTATCAAAGGATTTGGAGGCTTAATATTTTAAGATTTAAAGGTTGAAAATGTCCTCAGGCATGTTAATACTGAAATGTTAGCTTCATTTCCCTCTTTGAAGTGTGGAAACATAATATTACAAAGCGACCAATACAAAAAGTTCCGATGCCAATTGAAAGGCGGACCCGTGATCAACTATTAATTGCACCATATAACATAGATCGGGTTCAGACTTATAGCATAACAAATGTTTCAAATAAAAAACTCCGATGCCGATTGTTAATCGGACCCGAGTTTAACTTTTAGGTGCGGCCTATAATATGCATCGGGTCCGGTTCCTTTCACTGTTCAATCGGGCGACAAACAAAACACTCCCGATACGTTTCAACTTGCGATATAATATGATAATGCTACTAATTGACACCAACTCATGAACAATAAGTTTAAGATCTATCCATTTCTTCATCAACCCCAATGTCTATAACCAAAGTAGTCTCCATATCGTCAAATCACCCTACGTTTGTATTTTTGTAATTGTGTAGAAAATGATCAACATAATCTCCAATTTCAAAATCTCATAAATCCTCAATTTCCTTTTTAGATCTAATATTTGATCTCATGCATCACCCTTCATACTTCTGTCTCTAATTTATCGTGACGAAATTCTTCAATGCGAAACTCTATATTTATATATAATTCCATGACAAACTCTATATCTATATAATGTTCTCTCTGCATGCCAATAATTCCATGATTTATTTGAGAGAAAGTAAACTTTTCTAGATCAAAGAAGCTCCGTTCTGAAATTTTCAAAAATCTCCCTTCCTAAATTTACTTAAAAATTAAATAATAATAACTGGAAAAGAAGAATCCTGCTATTTCATACTTGTTAAAATTTCAACATGAAACTCACAGACAGTAGATTCTCCATCTAAATCTATAATGTATAATTGGATTGAGCAAGCAAGTGCGATAGTAATAAAATTTCCAAGAAAACTTCCAAAGTTGAAACTCCCTGTTAATAATGTAGCTATGTTTCTTCGCATAGAAACAAATCAAAGAATTGTCCCCTTATTTCTTTTTTTTTCCCTAAAACTTCTTTAATCATGTTTCTCGATTAGTTGGTGGACTTACATGGAGGTTATATTTATTATTATTATTTGTAAAATATTTTATATACTATTTTATATACTTAATTATTTTAAGTTATTTCGTTAATGTTTTTTTTTTTAATATTTATATATGTGTTGTAATATTATTTTAGAATTTTAATTTAATTATTAATTAGATAGTAAAGATTTAACAGTAATAAAATATTTTAAAATATTTTAAATAATAATTACAAGTCAAAAATTCATATTTATTTATAAAATATTTATGATTTTTTTGTCTTTTTAATCAAATTGATTAATTAAAAAAAAAGTCATAATAAGTTGTGATATTTTAACAAAACTTATTTACAAATTAAAAATCTCCATAATATTAAAGTGATAAATATCAATCATAATAAATCTTGTTACACATTTTAAAATATACACATATTTAACTCAGATATCAATTCTTTTTAATAATAATAATAATTTAAAAGAATGTTATAGTAAACATAACTTTTATGATTTTTTTAACATTAATAAGGTGTAATGATTAGATAAATGTTTTGAGATATATTGACACACTGATTTAATTTATATAACTGATCTACTTTAAAGTATATAAAATAATGATTAGTGAATATTTTTTTTTTAAGTTTATTTTTTTGCTTATACTGTATCTTATGAAATAATGATTAGTGATCTAAATGTATTTTAATTTTTTTCTTTTAGAGATACAATATTTTATAGATATATGTCACTATTCCCCAAATATAAATTATGTAACTGAAAAAACAAACAAGAGACTTCAACCCACTCAACTGAGTACCAAATTATTTACCAAATAGAAGACCAAAATTCTTTTAATCAAATAATAATAATATAATTCTTGGTAAATTAAAAGTTTTACGATTTAAATTATAATATTTAATATATAAATTAATTTGATATGTGGAGGCTTCTAAAACCACATATTGTACATTTGAAGCTTGCAATCCAAAACTATTTATATCAAATTTTAATCGAAATTGTCTTTAAAAAATCAAGTGTTATTATTAGAGAGGTCAAAAGTAATAGAAATTTGGAAAAAAAAAATAATAATAAATTTTGTACAGTGTTTGAATCATTTTTTTTTATGGTGGAAATAGATTCAACACCATCAAAAACCTCAAAGCATCCAAAATCTTAAAATGTAATAACTATAATCTGAATTTACAAAAATACCTTCAATATTTTATTAAAATATTACTAAAATTTCTATGGTTTTCAAGGAAAAACAGAAAAACAGAAGAATAAAGGAAAAGATTAAAAAAAATTATACCAAATTGTTAAACTACATTATTTGACAGTGTTTAAGCTATCAAGATTGTCCCGTTATTGATTTTACTGCGTCATAAAATTATTTCCATCACTGTTCCATTATCGAATAGCAAAATAAATTTCTCGCCTCGAATGGTACGTAATAAGTATGCAATCATGAGCCGGCGAAACGAATTTATTATTACCATAATTGAGAGTTATGAATTTATTACGAACATGTTGTAGATGTTTGAGATTAAATTCGCTTCATAAACTGCATCGGGTTCGAAACATAATATTACAAAGCGGTCAATACAATAAATTTCGATGCCGATTGAAAGGCGGACCGACGATCAACTATTAACTGCACCATATAACATAGATCGGGTCCGGACTTATAGTATAACAAATGTTTCAAATAAAAAACTCCGATGCCGATTGTTAATCCGACCTGAGTTCAACTTTTAGGTGCAGCCTATAATATGCATCAGGTCCGGTTTCTTTCACTGTTCAATCGGGCGACAAACAAAACGCACGCGATACGTTTCAACTTGCGATACAATATGATAATGCTACTAATTGACACCAACTCATGAACAATAAGTTTAAGATCTATCCATTTCTTCATCAACCCCAATGTCTATAACCAAAGTAGTCTCCATATCGTCAAATCACCCTGTGTTTGTATTTTTGTAATTGTGTAGAAAATGATCAACATAATCTCCAATGTCAAAATCTCATAAATCCTCAATTTCCTTTTTAGATCTAATATTTTATCTCGTGCATCACCCTTCATACTTTTGGCTCTAATTTATCGTGACGAAATTCTTCAATGCCAAACTCTATATCTATATATAATGTTCTCTCTGCATGCCAATAATTCCATGACAAACTCTATATCTATATAATGTTATCTTTGCATGCCAATAATTCCATGATTTAGTTGAGAGAAATTAAACTTTTCTAGATCAAAGAAGCTCCGTTCTGAAATTTTCAAAAATCTCCCTTCCTAAATTTATTTAAAAATTAAATAATAATAACTAGAAAAGAAAAAACCGGCTATCTCATACTTGTTAAAATTTCAACATGAAACTCACAGACAGTAGATTCTCCATCAAAATCTATAATGTATAATTGGATTGAACAAGCAAGTGTGATAGTAATAATATTTCCAGGAAAACTTCCAAAATTGAAACTCCCCGTTAGTAATGTAGCAACATTATAGACTATCCTCATAAGACTAGACAATTCAGTATATGGTTGATTTCTTTAGTTGCCAGTGAATATGTATCTTGAATACCACACACCATTACTGCCATTTCCACAAATCAAATATATTATATATATAGACACACACACCAAACTCCAGGACAGCTAGCCTTGTTAAAGTGGTTCTCGTTATGTGTAAGTATACTCTAAGGAACAGTACTTGCATAATATATAACACATATCCTGTATTGATCTGTTTCGTGACGTGTTACTGAGCGTAATTAGCACCATTGTTTCCATAATATGTACAAAGCAAGCGATTAGATACGACACCATAGAGTAATGATGAAGCCTTATACTATGATCCGTTGAAGAAACAAATCAAGGAACTCTCCCCTTATTAGTCCCTGCCGCCTGCGGCATGGCAGGGACTATAGTAATCGATTTTAGGATGTGTATTAGTACTGCACAGAACCCAAAGGTGAACAAATAGATTTAAAGCTATGTTTGCGATCTATATTTTTTCCTCAACCAATAAGCTTAATTCAACCGTTGTGTCAACCAATCAACAGTTTTGAGGTCTTATTTGGCCTTTTCCCAAGGCTGAGAGCGGCATAGCAGTTGAAATCTTAGGTTAAAAAAGCATAGTGTCAATCAAATTAATTTCAAAATGTTCATGGTGAATTAATGTTAGCATTAGTCTATTGACATTAAATGTTTGTCAATACTACAACATACGTAAACCCACATTAAATCCTCTGAATGAGCCGATGTTCCTTTCATTCTTTTTTTGTCGTTTCAGAGCTGCCACATACATTGTCATGCAAACAACGTGGCTGAAATATTGGCTACCTAGTGTCTGCATCTCAGCATCTCAGCTTAGCTTTGGTTTGGCATAAAACTGGAAACATTAGCTTTTCCATTAGCTTACCTTGTGTCTGCATCTGAGTGCCTGCAAACATTTATCTGCGCTGTTCTGCTTCACCGCCAGCATCTTCAGAATGTTGTTCTCTTCATCCTGCTTCACCGCCGGCATCTTCAGAATGTTGTTCTCTTCATCGTCCCTTGAAGGCTGTTCTGCTTCACCATCGGCATCTCGGCACCTTGAGAAGGCTATTTTGAAAAGGTCGTTCTGCTTCACCGCTTCACCATGGGCACCTTGCACTATCCTGATCCATGTATTTTTCGAGGGTGGTCAATGCAATTCTACAACTTTTTCTGCAACTTTTTTGGTAACTTCCTCTGAAGGAAGACCAAGACCCCTTCTACATGCATTTGTCTTATATTTCTTTGTCTGTTTCTCTGCACCTTCTCGACCTGCATGCAATATATATAATAACTGTGTCAAATTACAAAACATCTAAATCCATAGCTATCAATATATTAGTAACAGATATAGCAAATGGATCCATTTTTCTTGACTTTCTTATGGTTTTAATCATAAATTTGCACTACCTAGCTCACAATTACTTCAATATTTTATTTTTATCTATTCGTTTTTTATCCTCATTCTTTCTTTTGGTTTTTTTTTAGTAATAGTTATAGTTTTTAACTTTCATGATGTCATCTCGATGAAAACCAGAGTTAGAAGCAGAGGTCACATAAGTGAAGCAAAGTTCACATTAGTCGAGTGGCATGAGAAGCAAAGATAAGGTAGTTTGTTTATCTCCCTGATGGTATTTCAAGCTACTTTTATCTTTAAAAGTTTTCCATTTTATGAAATTAGAGAGTACTGCTTCTTCGTTTTCAAAACTGTTCTTATCAAACTTGTTCCCTAGATTTAGACATGTAATACTTCGAACTATGGTTTTAGAGACTGTACACTAACAGTGGAGTTTCAAATTACAAAATACTCTCTATCAAATTCAAATTAAAACTTGATGCAACATTTCATCATATGATTCATATTCGATTTCTTCATTCGATTTCTTTATGGAAGAAGAATAAGACATTGTTAAAGTTGAAATAAATCAGAATAAGACATTGTTAAAGGAGAAATAAATCAGACTTCTGCCATGGGTTTGTTTCAGTAAGCTCAGGATTTACCCCATATTTACAACAATAAAACCTCAAACTGTTGTTGAAATAATATACAAAATAAACAGTAGCCCAAATTGCATGTTTTTTGGATGTATTTTGCTCCTAAAATTGCTCAACCCAGACTCAGAAATTTGCGCATTTAATCCCTGGCATGCTTCAGAATTTCAGTCACAGTTATCAGCATTTCTGGAAGGACCAGTTATAATAAATGAACATAAGAAAATTTTGAGCATACCTTCTCCTGGGCAGTGATATCTCGCAGTGCTGCAAATATTAAAGGTGAGGAGATTTCAGTAGCTTCCTTAAAATCAGTGTCACAACTTCCTTAAAATCAATGTCATTGCTTTGAGATTTCTTCCAATTGAAGGAAATAGCTATAGAAGGAACTCCATTAAGAAGAGCCTCTCTCTGTACCAGAATACCAGAATAAATGCAGAAACTGGGCAAAATAGCTTGGAAATAAATATGCATAAATCCATCATGATTTTTGCGGATGTGTTTCTGAACCCCCGCCACCAGCGTGGATACATTGAGATTGCACCTTCCTTCGTTAACTAGGAGCTCGACCAGGCATAGTCACAAGAACAATAGACCGCTGCAATATACAATCCTGTATCTACCATGTGACAACATCGAGATTCCACGCAAAACGCAACGAGCATGTCTGCCAAGTGGCTGACTATTTTTTTTATTCGATTCAAAGTGGTCGCAGCGACCCTCGTGGTGGCTGCCAACCATGCGTCAGAACATTAATCTGGGACGATCTACCTAAAGCTAAAGTTTAACAGTTGGAAACTATAAAATATTTTGCTGAACAGCCAAATCAATACTCAAACGTGATTACTAATTGTCCCTGTTAGTGACATAATAAAGCATAAATCTAGGGTTACTAAATATATATTTTCTTTTCGATTAAACCTTCTTTATCGCTAAGTTAATTTGTTTTTAACACTTTTATAAATATATATTTTTAACATTTTTATAAATATTTGATTATAATGTTACTTTTTTTTAACAGTTTGATAAATGTTTTTTCACATTTTTATAAATATTTGATCATAACGTTATTGTATATTTATCAAGATTCAATCGACCTGGGAAAGACAGAGGATTCCTTCACAGCCGACTTTGCGTGCAGGTGTGTAACGCCCACGTAAACCATTGCAATTTATAGTTTTTACGATGTTTTACCGAGACAGTGGTATCAAGAAAATCAAGAAACTGTTTTATGTAAAACAGATTCTTTATAACGACTTTGGTATTCTCTATTCATAAAAGAACTCGGTAGTAATATCGAGAGGGCAGACAGTCATACATTTTTATTATTTATTCATGAGTATCTCTGCCTCTGCAACCTTTCGTATATAAATAATTTTGTCGACAGAGCTTCCTTGCTCAATGGTGGTAGTGAAGTGAAGTCCTCGTCGAGAGCTGCCAGAAATCTTTTCGAGTTGTGACAGCGTTTTCGTTTATTGTGTCAGAATATAACAGGTAATCCAACTATTTGTTTCTGTTATGGCATATCTAGGAACGAAATCATCAGGCTCTAGCAATTCACTAGTCTTTTTCTGTTGAACGAAGCTTCACATATTGCAAGCTTTAAAGAACAATTAACTTTTATAATAGCAGCATGGTGTATTCTTTCTCTTTGCCATAAATGTTGCAGTTTACACTAACAGAAATGCACCAGCGAGTATTTTCACCATGAAATTCTGTTATTGAGGCCATTGTAAGGCTTTCTTTTGATCTAGGAATAATCAGTACTGTGCCATCTATGTTTTAGTTCTTGTGTAAACTTCCAAGGCAAGAAATATTAGTCTTTATCGTCTAAGTATGGAATTCAGTGTTATTGGCTTACGCTAAGTCTCTCGTATTTCCTGCCATTGTTTTCTGCTAAAGCTGGAACAGGAGTTGGAAGCTTTACTATTTTTTTTTTAATCTTTCTTGAAGCTCAAATGACTAGCTTACATCTTTTTGTTTCAAATTATCAAGTTTAGAGGGAGATATTGTCGAAGTAATTACCTCATGGCAAGTTAGCCCTGCCATCACGAATGCTCCATAGCTCTGTTCTTATTTTCATTGCTTTTGCAACATAAATGTTCAGATCACTAAGAATAGTGGATATCCATTAATTTTCAGTAGTTTGTGATGGCTTGTTTATCATTGCAAGCCAAACCATGGATGGTATTCATAAATCCATGGATAGTTACCATGATAGTGGTAGAGGTTAATGAATCCATGGATAGTATTCATAAATCAATGAGTAGTTTTCCATGGGCTTGATGAAGATTAATTATTTAATAAATTATTTCATAAAACCATGGGTAGATTACCATGGTGTTTACAAACATTAGTTATTAATAAACCAAGTGATTATTTTATATGATCATCAACATGATGTTAAATTCCTTTTTGGAGGAAGATCTTGTATATACATGCAACACATGTATTAGCTTTTAATTGAACAATAATATATATTATTGTATGAAGAAAGATAGCTTGTAGTATTAAAACTACATTGACTATGATTGTTAGTTTAATCTTGAAAATATGACATGTATTTATATTCTCCATTACGTATTTTTACATATGTTTACATGCTCACTAGCATTGAGACTTTCTTTGGAAAGACTCGTGAAGGAGGTTAGTACTCCGTTATGTAAGCACTCCTTTAGGGAGAGTATTTTGGAATCGGTATGCATTCGCATACATGGAGGAAACAATTGTTATGTTAGCTTGCCTTTCCATGCACTAAAAGTAATAGCTTAAGGGTTAGCTATTTTGATTAAACCTATGTAAATCAAATGCATAAATATCTTGACTGGTGTATCAGTTTATTTTAAAGAAAGCTTGGGAGATGTAGCCATTTTCTTGCAGGAATGTGCTTATGCGATGTAAGCATTAGTTATTGTGATGATTTATAATCCAGCACATATGAGGTATGTGTTATTAAAGGAAGAATGACAAGGTACTTTACTTGTTTGTCATGATTACACATTGATTAATACTTTATGAATCTTGACATCATTTTATGTTGAAGGCATCATAGCAGGGAATGATGGTGACATGTACGAAGGAATATTATGCTTGTTCTAGTGGCAGGTAAATGATTAATGTTCATGCAGATGAGTGCGAGTTGCAGGAAGGTCCAACGTACGATGGTCCATTGGAGGTACATCCATGCCTCCAAGATCTGAAGATCTGAAGATATGGAGACCAGAGGGTAAATGGTATCATATTTATTGTAATGGCTTTAAGATAGATAATTGCATATTTCCTTGTAAATTATATAAACGATGGTTAAGGGATGGTCTCCCTTATAAGCCATTGAGTGATGGGCTGAACACCCTCACGAGCGTTTAATAATAAAATTAAACGTTTGCTGGTTTTCACCCTACGGGGTTTCCAGGGTATATTGGTGTTCAATGGTGTGATTGATTATCGTGTCCAGATGATGAGGTTGATTTCTTTTTTTCTATGATGTTCATAATGGAAATTATGTGATGACTATAGGAGAAATGGGATGAATGGATGGTTACATCATATAGTATTAAGTTAATATACTGTAATGGAGATTGTAAGGGTTAAGGAGTTTACTATTCTTATTTATAAAATTACACTTTGAACTGTTAAACATTCAATGTAATGATGAGTAACTTGTATAAAAAATTTTAACTCCTTACATTTCCCTGTGAAGTTAATGGTGTATGTTACAAGTGGTATCAGAGCTAAAGGTTCAAAAACTGGCGCCTTTGGGATTTAGCGAAAAGAAATTGAGGGATCCGAGATGAAATGCGCATATGTGAAGGAAGGCATCGCACCTTTAATCCAGGTTGAACAATGCGTTCAAGAGATAAGTATTAATATCTTTATTGTCTTGAAAGTAATAGTTATTGCATTTATGGAAAATACACTGCTTACAAAGTAAATAACTGTTGAGTTAGCATTTCTTTAAAAAGGATATGTATTTTCCATGTACGTAAAACTTCTATTGTTATGTTGAAGTTTCTTTGAAAGGAGTTGGGAATTTGGTTTCTTGAAAAAGAAACATGTGTGTGCTTGAAAATTTAACTAATATACATTTGATTCTTCTTGAGAGAAATATGTATATTTTGAAAATAAATCTTGCATGCAAATCTTGCAACTAAAAGAGACAAATATAGAGAAAAATGTGGTTTTACTTAATATGTAAGTTTGTGTATTTTCATACCAATAGTCCTTGTGCCATGATATGTAGGCATGTATAGGAATTTTATGTAAAAGGAGAGTATGTGGTTATTTAGCTAAAGCTTCTTGGAAAAAAAAAAAAGTAATTCTTAAAGATATTTCATGGGTTGAGAGATAGGTTAATGAGTTTTCTTTTTCCTTGGAAAAGAGGTCATGAAGAATTATGTTAGTTTCTCATCATACTTTCTTGGAGAAATTCTATGTTGAATCTTGTGTGAAAATAACACTTGCTTCTTGGGAAAATATTATGTTGTTCTTACGAAAAAGAATAACCTCTTGAATATATTACATTGCTAGATGGATTATGTCAACTTCTTTATTTAGGTGTATTAAAGGTTAAGTTAACCTTGTTAGTGTTGCATAGTTTGTCATGCATAAAAGAGGCTATCTATGATAAATTATTGAAAGCAAAGCATGAGCAAATTGCATGTAGAATCATAGAGGAACAAGGTTCTTTGCATGCCATTAAACTTCATCGAAAAGAACATAAGTTTATATGTGAAAAATGATAACATGTTTGTTATCATACTTTAGAAAATATTCTTTGGAAAAGAAGATGAATTACATGTACAAAAACTAAAGTAATGTTTTGGTTTCCTTGAAATACATACATGGCTAATGTAGGTATAATATTTTGAGAATAAGGCATGTATTTTTATGTTTTATTTCATTAGTGTTATGGAAAATAAAACCATGTTTTGCATGCCTATTATGTTATGTGTCCTCAAAGAGGAATCATGAGTTTTCCTACTCGATTATGTTAAGTACTTTGTTGGGAAATTAAGATTAGAATCTTTATGCATTGTACGGATAGGAACAATAGCCAATGTGATAGCTTTATTATATTTGAATCTTTATGCATTGTATGCATAGGAATGACAACCAATGTGTTAGCTTTATTATATTTTCATGTTCCTAAGGCAAAAGCTGATGTGGTGGGTCTTTTGTAAAAGTTTAAGTAAAGCGAATGCACATTGTGTCATTTTCCATTAAAGGAATTTTTGAACAGATATAGTGATTTGTCTTATACAAATGTCTGTGTGTATGAAAAATGTCATAATAATGTGGGAGTTATTTGACATGAATTGATAATTACTTGCTCACACTAATGTAGAGATGTTAGAAGAAAGCATGTTGTGACATTGTATTCACATAGGTGTTAAAAAAAAAAATCACTCAAGGATTGATTATTTATTGATTAAGGTTTTATCTGATCATGCTATAAAATTTTATCGATGCTGCTAAAAGAAAACATTGTTGTAGAGGAGCAATGTGAATTTCCTGATGGGGATGAGTACTTCAGTAGGGAGAGAAGTTCCTCAAATGAAATAAGATAAGTATTTTACTTGTTGACTGACCAGTTTTTGCATGAGACGTCATGACTGCATTAAGATCATAATGGCATGGAATGACTAGCTTTAGAGTGACTCGTGTCATGAATGCATTCAAATTATTAACAACATTGATTAGTTAATGAATAACTAATGAAATTTATATGCAAAAATCGATTTGGACTAAAGCTATTTGAAAGTTGTGAACAAGTGATTATGACAATCACTTCGTGTATCAGTTTGTGGGAATAGAACATCATGGGCATTGGAAATGTGTGCATAAGATAATATGTGCTTGAGAAATGCATATTTATGATTAGCTTTGTTTCTTATTGTAAGCATGAGTAGCTTAATGGAAACATAAAATTTGTGAAAATAAAGCATCGCAAGCATTGCAATGTGAGTTGCAACAGTAAACGTTAAAGTATCATGTTTGAATGTACAACACATGTATGTTACTTCCAAAGGGGAAGTTATGACATCTTCATTAAAGTTAACTAGTATTAACTAGTTCAAGACAATTTGTTTAATTCTCTCTTATTTGAAAAGAAAAACTTAAATCGTCACTGTTGACAAAGCAAGTTATTTAAATTGCTGAAATTAATTAATGAAAGAAGATCTTTCTAAGCTGATGGTAAACATGTTTCCAAGAATAGGAAGTGGTTGGGGACAGTTGGAAAGACAGTTACCTACTCCTTTGAGGATAAGCTGGATCCTCGGGGAGGAGTAGGCGTTCTGTGAAATTGGTAAAGGGGGAGTATTTTCTCGAGCTGGTTGGGACCAGTTGAAAATAGCTTCCAGCAACCCTTGTAAAGACAAAAACATCTGAGTATGAATGGAATTGGAGAATTGGACCGAACTGTCCCGAATTTCTCTTCCAGGCTTTTCTGAGTGTGACTGGATTGGCCATCCCGATGTCACAGTAGAAGAATCCACTGTTGACCCGTGACACTGTCTAGATTCTGGAGCTAGGGGACAAGTGGAGGACGCAATAGCCTCACTTGATGGTTGAAGGACCACAGTTTGAAAGACTAAATTTCCAGATAAGAATAAAGACTTTTTAGTGTGGAAATATTGATTGTCTGGATATGAAAAAAAAATAAAAAATGATTTGATCCTATGGATTAGGAGGAGTATTTTGTTTACCATTATGGTTCTCATAGTGGAACAAGTGAAGTAAAAGTTGTGTTATATTAAAATGAATTATTGAATGTATAAGTTCATTTATATTATTACTACTTTGTTTGGATGTCTTAGCAGATGTTAGGATATGACCATGGTGCATTGATTGGCCATTGGTATGATTAGAGAGCTAAATGCTCTCTGAGTACTTTTTAAGTACTGTATGGATGTCTTTAGCAGGAGCTAAGACAGTGTGCACGTGATGCATTTATGAGAGGGTTGGTTCTCTCTGAGTACTTATGAAAGTACTTTGATTAAAATATCTCTTTATATTGCAATATTGTTTGATAGTTGCAAATATTTTCATTCTGAAAACTATGTGACTAATATGATTGAATCGTTAGTCATACATTACAGGCGTTGATGGTTGTTCAACCATTCTCAGAAAGCTTGCACAAAAGCCATAATTTCTTCCAATAGTAATTGGTTGGTAAGATCATATAGATATTTTTCCATAATTTTGTGAATTGAATAAGGGATAAGTAGTAGAAATGGAAATGAAATTTTCTTTGCGCTATATGTGCTCATGAGTATGGATAAAAACATTATTTTTTTAAAAAAAATGACATTTAAGGAAACGAGAGTGTTTCATTGTGAAGGGAAAGGACTCCTTTTGGATTGCTTATATTATTATATCATGAGTATAAGTTTAATTTCAGTGAGAGAAGCACACCGAGGACGGTGTTCTCTTAAGGGGGGGAGTATGTAACGCCCACGTAAACCATTGCAATTTATAGTTTTTACGATGTTTTACCGAGACGGTGGTATCAAGAAAATCAAGAAACTGTTTTATGTAAAACGGATTCTTTATAACGACTTTGGTATTCTCTATTCATAAAAGAACTCGGGAGTAATATCGAGAGGGCAGACAGTCATACATTTTTATTATTTATTCATGAGTATCTCTGCCTCTGCAACCTTTCGTATATAAATAATTTTTTCGACAGAGCTTCCTTGCTCAATGGTGGTAGTGAAGTGAAGTCCTCGTCGAGAGCTGCCAGAAATCTTTTCGAGTTGTGACAGCGTTTTCGTTTATTGTGTCAAAATATAACAGGTAATCCAACTATTTGTTTCTGTTATGGCATATCTAGGAACGAAATCATCAGGCTCTAGCAATTCACTAGTCTTTTTCTGTTTAACTCACTAGTCTTTTTCTGTTGAACGAAGCTTCACATATTGCAAGCTTTAAAGAACAGTTAACTTTTATAATAGCAGCATGGCGTATTCTTTCTCTTTGCCATAAATGTTGCAGTTTACACTAACAGAAATGCACCAGCGAGTATTTTCACCATGAAATTCTGTTATTGAGGCCATTGTAAGGTTTTCTTTTGATGTAGGAATAATCAGTACTGTGCCATCTATGTTTTAGTTCTTGTGTAAACTTCCAACGCAAGAAATCTTAGTCTTTGTCGTCTAAGTATGGAATTCAGTGTTCTTGGCTTACGCTAAGTCTCTCGTATTTCCTACCATTGTTTTCTGCTAAAGCTGGAACAGGAGTTCGAAGCTTTACTATTTTTTTTTTAATCTTTCTTGAAGCTCAAATGACTAGCTTACATCTTTTTGTTTCAAATTATCAAGTTTAGAGGGAGATACTGTCGAAGTAATTACCTCATGGCAAGTTAGCCCTGCCATCACGAATGCTCCATAGCTCTGTTCTTATTTTCATTGCTTTTGCAACATAAATGTTCAGATCACTAAGAACAGTGGATATCCATTAATTTTCAGTAGTTTGTGATGGCTTGTTTATCATTGCAAGCCAAACCATGGATAGTATTCATAAATCCATGGATAGTTACCATGATAGTGGTAGACGTTAATGAATCCATGGATAGTATTCATAAATCAATGAGTAGTTTTCCATGGGCTTGATGAAGATTAATTATTTAATAAATTATTTCATAAAACCATGGGTAGATTACCATGGTGTTTACAAACATTAGTTATTAATAAACTAAGTGATTATTTTATATGATCATCAACATGATGTTAAATTCCTTTTTGGAGGAAGATCTTGTATATACATGCAACACATGTATTAGCTTTTAATTGAACAATAATATATATTATTGTATGAAGAAAGATAGCTTGTAGTATTAAAACTACATTGACTATGATTGTTAGTTTAATCTTGAAAATATGACATGTATTTATATTCTCCATTACGTATTTTTACATATGTTTACATGCTCACTAGCATTGAGACTTTCTTTGGAAAGACTCGTGAAGGAGGTTAGTACTCCGTTATGTAAGCACTCCTTTAGGGAGAGTCTTTTGGAATCGGTATGCATTCGCATACATGGAGGAAACAATTGTTATGTTAGCTTGCCTTTCCATGCACTAAAGGTAATAGCTTAAGGGTTAGCTATTTTGATTAAACCTATGTAAATCAAATGCATAAATATCTTGACTGGTGTATCAGTTTATTTTAAAGAAAGCTTGGGAGATGTAGCCATTGTCTTGCAGGAATGTGCTTATGCGATGTAAGCATTAGTTATTGTGATGATTTATAATCTAGCACATATGAGGTATGTGTTATTAAAGGAAGAATGACAAGGTACTTTACTTGTTTGTCATGATTACACATTGATTAACACTTTATGAATCTTGACATCATTTTATGTTGAAGGCATCATAGTAGGGAATGATGGTGACATGTACGAAGGAATATTATGCTTGTCCTGGTGGCAGGTAAATGATTAATGTTCATGCAGATGAGTGCGAGTTGCAGGAAGGTCCAACGTACGATGGTCCATTGGAGGTACATCCATGCCACCAAGATCTGAAGATCTGAAGATATGAAGACCAGAGGGTAAATGGTATCATATTTATTGTAATGGCTTTAAGCTAGATAATTGCATATTTCCTTGTAATATTATCTAAATGATGGTTAAGGGATGGTCTCCCTTATAAGCCATTGAGTGATGGGTTGAACACCCTCACGAGCGTTTAATAATAAAATTAAACGTTTGCTGGTTTTCACCCTACGGGGTTTCCAGGGTATATTGGTGTTCAATGGCGTGATTGATTATTGTGTCCAGATGATGAGGTTAATTCCTTTCTTATTATGATGTTCATAATGGCAATTATGTGATGATTATATGAGTAATGAAATGAATGGATGATTACATCATATAGTATTAAGTTAATATACTGTTATGGAAGTTGTTAAGGGATTAAGGAGTTTACTATTCTTATTTATAAAATTACACTGTGAACTGTTTAACATTCTATGTAATGATGAGTAAATTGTATAAATTTTTTTTTAACTCCTTACATTTCCCTGTGAAGTTAATGGTGTATGTTACAAGGTGTTTTTTACAAGCACAAGGCAGAAAAACTCAAATCCCTAGTTGCTGCTTGCTTCCTGTACGTAGAGATTCACTGCAGGTTACTATTGGAGAAATTCAAGTTCAAATGAGACTTTGGAAGCGATAACAAAGAAGAAATATGTTCTCAGTCTAGATTAAATAGAAAGTAGCGCACAAGAACAGAGTACACAAGACTTTATGTTGTCCGAGTGTAGATTAAATAGAAAGTACTGCAGGCATTTAGTCTATTCCAAAACTTGTATTAGACATCGAAGACTTAATATAGGTATTATATTTTACACATCTACACTATTTTGAGTTTTCTATCGAATATAGAGCATCCCGATTTGATCATTTCCTTTGGACATTAACGTACATTGAATGGGAAGTACAAAGAACTTGATGTTTCAGTGTAGATTGAATAGAAAGTTCAAAGTTCTTTAGTATGTTTTAAAATTTATATTAGATGATGCACGAGCATTATGGTTCGAAAATTTTGTATATTTAGTCTCTTAATGGAATCAATGAACGATATTCTTTTTTAAGAACTGTTTTAGCATGTGTTAGATCATCATATAACATGAAAACTCATTTCATATGTTAAACTTTTCCTTTTCTTAATTCCCCGCTCAAGGCAGGGACTTGCTGCCTTGCAGCTTTCTTGTTTCTTTTTGTTTTTCCCGAAAACTTCTTTAATCATGTTTCTCGATTAGTTGGTGGACTTACATGGAGGTTATATTTATTATTATTATTTGTAAAATATTTTATATACTCAGTTATTTCGTTAATGGTTTTTTTTTTAAATATTTATATATGTGTTGTAATATTATTTTAGAATTTTAATTTAATTATTAATTAGATAGTAAGGATTTAACAATAATAAAATATTTTAAAATATTTTAAATAACAATTACAAGTCAAAAATTGATATTTTATTTATAAAGTATTTATGATCTTTTTGTTTTTTTAATCAAATTGATTAATTAAAAAAAAGTCATAATAAGTCGTGATATTGTAACAAAACTTATTTACAAATTAAAAATCTCCATAATAATAAAGTGATAAATATCAATCATAATAAATCTTGTTACACATTTTAAAATATACACATATTTAACTCAGATATCAATTCTTTTTAATAAAAATAATAATAATAATAATAATAATAATAATAATTTAAAAGAATGCTATAGTAAACATGACTTTTATGATTTTGTTAACATTAATAATGTGTAATGATTAGGTAAATGTTTATGATTTACTTTAAAGTATATAAAATAATGAATTTTACTTTTTTTTTTTTCTTATACTGTATCTTATGAAATAATTATTAGTGAGGTAAATGTCTTTTAACTTTTTTTTTTTTTTTTCTTAGGTAAATGTCTTTTAACTTTTATATATATATATATATATATATATATATATATATATATATATATATATATATATATATATATATATATATATATCACTATTCCTCAAATATAAATTATGTAACTGAAAAAACAAACCAGAGACTTCAACCCACTCAATTGAGTACCAAATTGTTTACCAAATAAAAGACCAAAATTCTTTTAATCAAATAATAATAATATAATTATTGGTAAATTAAAATTTTTATGATTTAAATTATAATATTTAATATATAAATTAATTTGATATAATATTTAATATATAAATTAATTTGATATGTGGAGGCTTCTAAAACCACATATTTTACATCTGAAGCTTGCAATCCAAAATGATTTATATTAAATTTTAATCAAAATTGTCTTTAAAAAATCAAGTGCTATTAAACTAATAGAAATTTGGAAAAAAAATAATAATAAATTTTGTATTGTGTTTGAATCATGTTTTTTTATGGTGGAAATAGATTCAACACCATCAAAAACCTCAAAGCATCCAAAATCTTAAAATGTAATAACTATAATCTGAATTTACCAAAATACATTCAAGATTTTATTAAAATATTACTAAAATTTCTATGATTAAGGAAAAACAAAGAATAAAGAAAAAGATTAAAAATAATAATAATAATTAAAAATTATACCAAACTGTGAAACTAAATTATTTGAAAGAGTGTTTAAGCTGCCAAGACTGTCCCGTTATTGATTTTATTGCGTCAGAAAATGATTTCCATGACTGTTCCGTTATAATGGTACGTAATAAGTATGCAGCCGCGAGCCGGCGATACGAATTTATTATTACCATAATTGAGAGTTACGAATTTATTACGAACATGTTGTAGATGTTTCCTACACGTTTAAGAGTTAATAATAAATTATTTGCTTAATGACATGATAATCTGAAAAGAAATACGATTTGTTTCCAGATATGATCCAGATGCATCCGCCTGTTAAATGCGTGAAAATCCTGTAATTTTTAGAAATTTTAAATTATAAGATGATTTGAATGGACACTGCTTCAAGGAACAACTGCGCAATAAAAAGAGTGTAAACGTGCAAAATGTTAATATTAAATAAATTAATTGGATTAAAAGATAGTCGAAAATGAGTTAGTTTCTGTAGCCAAATATGCTGCAAATGCATTTGACCGTTGGGATATTGAGGAACATAGGGAAATTTAAGATTATTAAATTCTAAAGATAACCATGGGATGTGTAATTGGAGATTTCAGTTATCAATTTGTGCTTCTTGATAGCAGTTAGTGATGCTGGCTTCTTGATCATTTTTGTTTTATTATTGATTTAACAACTGGGCTAGGAATATTTTTTCTATTTTTAAATAATCATAGATTTTGGTTATTAAATTTTTAAATAGTAAATATTTATTATTTTTTTTCAAAATATTAATTTATTTCTTAATAAAAAGTAATAATATTATAAAATTTTATGTATATTGATAAATTATATTTGATTAAAAATTGATTTTAATTAAAAATGATAAATTGATTGTGGTTTAATTTAATTTATAGAGAAAAAAAAGAAAAAATTATTGTTTAAAATGATTTTTCAAATACAAAAATAAATTCAGTATGCTAAAAATTAGCAAATGCTTAAATTAAACCACTTAAATTTAGGTATTGTCTAACAATTTCTGTGCGTTCGCAATTGCTTGGATGTATCGTACACTACTTGCACCTCATCGGGAGACCAACATCTCCAGGCATACTGCACTTGTTTTGCGCGATCAGTAATACCCAAAGGGGTAGCTGCACACTGCATCTCACCAATGCCACCCAAGTTACCTGTCGATACTTTCACTGTGTGGGTAAGTGCGATTAAACAAATGGGAGATTTAAACAAGAATAATAGCAATCGGATATGTATGTTCCGCTATCTGATTATGCTATTATAATAGCAGTGAAATAGGTTTATGGATTTCTATAGTTAATGTATGTTCTGGTATGAATAAAAAGAGGCCACAAAAGCAGATACGCCTACAAATATCTATGTATGTGTTTTGGTATGAATAATAAGAGGCGAGAAGAAGTGAGACGCCTATAAATTTGTATGTATACTTTCTATCTTTGAGTATGAATGACAGCACGGTTTTAGATCTATCTGTTTATACATTACCATATATTTGGAAATGTTCATAAATTTCCATATATGTTTCTTTTACCAATGTTTTGGTAAAAGTCAGAATTACAGTAATTCATTATTAATCATTAGTTTTTAATTAAGATAAATAAATAAATTATTGTTTTTATAGTATTTGAATTTGGGTAAAGGGTTTACCTGAAAAGTTGGAGAAACACATGATCGGGACAGATAGTTCTCCAAAATTACTCATCATCAATAATATTTAAACTAATTAATTTATTTTTATATTTAGATTATTATCATATTTTTATATTACTAATTAATAAATTTAAATTTCTATAATATAATTTAGATATATTTTAAAATTTTAAAACTTTTAAATATATCTTATCAAATATTTAAGAGAAATAATATCATAAATTATTTAATATTATGAATTTATAAATTATTAATAATAAATTTAATATTGACTAAACCACTTTAGATTTATCTTTACTTTTAGATTTATCAAGTTTCTACATGGATCATGTCACTTCATTTTTAAATATAGTAATGTTGCAATATGATCTTAAAAATGTCTATGGGTAGCTATTACATGCTCAAACTCAAACTACAACATCTCTATAATTACATTAAGCATCATGTAATAGCTACCCAAAAACAACGATGGCTCTAATTAGATTGAACCAGTCTATTTTATTACGATTATTATTTATTATTAAAAACTTAATATTTAAGTTAAACTTATATTCACTATATATATATATATATATATATATATATATATATATATATATATAATGATAAAAATATAATAAAACCATAATAAATAAGGAGAGTTCAATGAAACTTGTAGACACAACACAACACAATATTTTTTTAATTAGATTGAAAATTAAAAAAAATATAAATATTATTTCTTAAAAATTGAATTAAAAAATAAAAAAGTTGTAAAATAAATTCCATCTTTTATTTTATTTTAGTACTAAAAATATTATTAGTACTAAGTTAGAAATAAAAATATTATTAATTTATAAAAACCGATCATTGATAAGCAGTAGGTAGTAGCTACTCTGTCGTACTCATATTGATGCCAAAAATAAGCTAAGCATATGTAGCAGATCTAATCTACACATCAAATGCATATGCTCATGGGTCATCCTAGTAATTATGAGTTGGTTACCATCATCAACACAAAAGTTTTTTTACTATAATTTAGATAGATTTAAACTACTACTATATAGCGCATAAATTTTTAAGTTTTACTTTGATTTAATTATATTTAAATTAAATTAAGCAACAACTTTATTAGAAAGCAAATCCTCATAGACATGCTCAAACTCAAATTGAAACAATTATTTCTAATTTAATTTAACTCTACTTTATTTCAAATAAAATCTTCATAAACATGCTCAAAGTCAAATTGCAGCATTTCTATAATTACATTAAGATCACATTGCAACATTACTATATTTAAATTAAGCGGCTATATTTAAACTAAACTAAGCAACAACTTTATTACAAAGAAAATCCTTATAGACATCCTTAAATTCAAATGGCAACATTTAGCAAATCCTCATAGACATGCTCAAACTCAAATTGCAACAATTATTTCTAATTTAATTTAACTATACTTTATTACAAAACAAATCTTCATAAACATCCTCAAACTCAAATTGCAACATCTCTATGCCCTAATAGCTATCCATAAACATTTCCAACATCACATTGCAATATTACTATATTTAAACTAAGCGATAGGTAGTCACTACCTTGTAGCCTTGTTTCACCCACAAATCGCTTAGAGTTGACAAGGTCCTTGGCTAGGTATGTTTTTTTTTTCTATAGAGGGGAAATTATGGTTTTAAGGCATTGGTTTTCAAGAGTGTGAGATTCTTTCTGAGTCTTGTTATTCAAGAAAAAACTATATCACCTCGAAATTGCTTACTTGTGATTGGTAAATAGTAGGTTTTCACGAGTGTCTGATGATTAACTTGTTTCTTTACTCATACTAAAGAGAATTCTTAAGAAAACAAAAATAAATATATTACATATTTCAAATTTTCTTAAATTTTAAGAACATAAAACATTTTTATAAATTTATAAATAAATATAAATTATTTTATTATTTTAAAATGTTATAAAATTAATTAAATATTTTTATTATAATGTAATTAAATATTCATAAATAAAATATTTAATGAAAAATATAATGAAGTAGTTTTTAAGTGTGATCTTTTGGAGTTTATGACAGATTTTGACTGGAATGGGACGGAAAAAATTGTGGTCAAATCTTTATTTTTGGTTTTTGAACTATTTTTTTTATTGCATATAAACACGTTCAAAAACTTGGGAGACTTTGACTGTGAAGTGTTCACCAATTATACTTGTGATTTCAATAAATCCTTGCCAAATTCTAAACAAATTATATTAAAATATAAACTAAAAACTTTCCAAACATTCACACTTATAATTACTCAAAATATAAGTTTTTTTTATTTGTAAATTTTTTATTAATAATTTATTTATATTCTAATTAATCATATAAAATGTCATTCTAGCTAAAACAAAAATAAATAAATAAATATATTTAAATACTTTATTAATAATAATTTATTTAATTATAACACATTATTTTAAGAAAGTAACTAAGTTAAAAATATTATATAAATAATATAAGGTAGACATTAATCTTTGAAATAATAACAAGATTGCTACTAATATTATGTAATATAATATTATTAGCAATTTACTTATATAATTATAAAAAAATTATGATGTATAGAAAAACTTAAAAGTGAATTTAAATAAATTTATTTAAATATATACCAAATGTTAAATGAAGAACATGCATTTTTATTCTTATTAATAAAATGGATGCACAATAAGTTAATATAAATATGAAATTGTTACCATTATGATTTACAAATTATAATATTAAGTAAAATATCAAAAAAAATCATAATTATTATAAAATTATAGTTTGAATACAACATTATTGAAGAAATTTTATTTTATTTTCTTTTCTTTTATTTTCCATTGAATTTAATGTTATAAGTTCATTTCTGTTTTCAATAATGTTTATAAGTATATTTATATTAAAAAGAGAATGTTTGATTTTAGAGATTTTATATTATAAAATATTTTTTGTTGTTATAGTTTGATGAAACTTTGTGATCGAATTTATTAAATTATTTGCATTTTATATATGATATGTGATGAAAGATTGAGGTTAAATTTATTAAGTTATTTGCATTTTATAGATGAGATATGTGATTATTTTCATTATGAATAATTTTTGTTTTTGTACACAATTGTCTTTCAATGCTAAGATTTCTATTCTCATTAATCTTATCACCACAATTGTCTTCCTTAGTTGTATTAGCGTCCTAAACCTATTGAAATTTATCAATTATTTAATTTCTATAACTAAATTAACACACTTAAAATATTATTATATATAATAGCTTAAATAACTAGATTCATAAAAGTAGAATATGAATAAAATAATTTATATATTTTTATGAAAATAAATATTTATTATTATTATTATCCATTTCCATTTCAATACCGATACCAACAAACTGTGATAGGAGCTTTGTTACGAAATTCTTGAATGCTTCACTAGAGATTCTAGTCTTCTTAGCCCTCGTTTCTTTTCTTGAAGGGATTATGTGAACATGTTGAGATCACGTCCAATTAGTCATTTGTGTTTTAGGGAGACTTCCCGAGTAGCCTTACGAGAATCTAGGATAGTGACCTTCAAATATGGGTTGGTGGGTCTATAAGCACTTGAGCAAATGATCCCTAATCGAACTGAGAGGGTTTGAATGGCTTAACGTTGCATTACTATAGCCAAATTAATATGGCTCTGTGGTTCTAGATTCCACTTAGGTCTGTCGATGCTTGAAACCTTTTGATGATTCGTAGGATGTTACAGTTGTTGGAAATACCCAGAAGAAGCGCAAAAACACATTCGAGTATTGATTTCTGCGTCCTTACCACACGTGCAACATTGGTGTTGTAATATGTAATTCCTACTTGTCTCAGTTGTGACTTTATATGTATGGAGTCTGTTCCTATTCCATAGGAGTTAGCTAAATCTATATGTTCCTAGTTTGGTGTGTGGTTGAGATATTCTCTCAACTAACTTATTGTGCATCCAAGATAGTTTCCCCATCTTGAGACAATACTTCATGTATATATGTAATTCTATTTGGTTGATAAAAATAGTGTGCATGCTTATATTTTAAGTTGGTATCAGAGCCCATCTCGGCCTAGCCTTAGCCCCTCCTAGGCTAAGGGAAATAATTGAGTGTACTTGTATTAATATTTAGTTTGTCCATCGAGAGTAGGGTTATGAGAGTCAAGGGAATGTGATGATGTGCATCCAAAATCGATTATCCTTTTTGATTAGTTGGATATTGGAGTAGCGGTGTGAAAAGGCTTTAGCCTCTGGCAAGTGTGGTGCGATCAGCGTGGATGGAGAATCATTTTGGCAAGCTACGATGTTGTGATTTATGGTGAGCAGAATCAGTGCTGTGGAGAAACAAGAACACCCTTTCATTGGATGCTTGTGGGATGATAGGATCGTTTGAGGAGTCTGTTGATGTGTAGAAGGCCACGAGTTCTGCTATTCAGATATGTTGACAAGGCATAGAGATCCGTTTCCAAATTCGATCCTTGCGAGCCATGGAAGATGGGGCGAGTCAGAGGAACGCTCCTTTGTTGGCTTCGATGGGCACGCTAATCCAGTGATGCGCCGCAGCTCATCTTATGCTATGAGACTTGATGTGTATCTCTGGAACTGGACCGTGAGTGCGGCTGCAGACAAAAAAAGAAGAAGTTTACTGTAGATTGGATCGAAGGAAAATTAAGTGTTACGTTGTCTATTATGGTGTGGCCATCATACACCTCTTTGGACCTATTCTGGCGATCTCATTAGCTTGGCTGTGGGCAGATTAGGAAGATTAATGGATGCAATGGAAGCAGTTTGTAATACCCCAAGTTTCTATGCTTTTAAATTGACAATTGAACAAGTCCAAAGGGGAAGTGGACCCTAATGGAGAACTATTATGTGGATTTTTTTTTTAATTTATAAAAATAAAATGGAAAATTATGTGTGCTATGACTAGATTGAGAATTGAGATCTGAAAACCTAAATCCATGAGGATGGATAAGGTGATGAGACTTTCCCACGCCTTCCAGAAAATCCTTGGAAGGAATAAAACAAGTTACTAAAAATTAGATTTGGAGATAAATATCTATTTTCCCCAATAAAGAGGAAAGTATTGGGAAGAGGTAGAAAAAGCTGAAAAAGCGGAAAAGATAGATTTTAAAGTACCTCTGTGGAAGAAACAAAGGGAAAGCCTATGCAAAACAGGAAGAAAGCATCCTGGATTTATTGGACGCAGTAAATGGAAACAGGTTAGGGAAAGCAAAGCTTAAATAAGATGCTCCAGGATAGACAAAGTGTTTTCTATCACTGGAGCTAAGGTCTCTGTTCGGGGGTGAGTTATGGAGAGAGAACTCTACGGTTGGATGGAAACTAATCAAAATTAATTGGTACGCGCACTAAACTAGAAACGAGTTGGTTGATTTTAAATTTTCATGTGTGATGCTTGATTCCTGATTTGAGAATAGTTAGGATTTATGTGGAATAGCTTAAGTTAAAATGGTGGAATACATCTATATTTTAGTATTGAGTACAGTGATTTAGTAAACGCCCATACATTTAATAGATTTGGATACAATGTAAATACTGAAGTCTGTACGGTTGTATGGACAAAGTCTGTCAAGATCCAACTCCTAGAGTGTCTAAACCTGGTGATAGGTTTAAATCTGGGGTTAGGTATCTATCAGAGAAATTCTTTATGTTGGTAAATAAATTAAATGGTAAATCATTATTTGATGAAATCTTAAATCTATACAGTGCGGGACTCTTAAATCATATTGTTTTGCACAGAGGAATAAATACACATATATAGGGTAATGTTTAAAGTCTACAAGTAAACTTTAATTTCTGGTATGAAATAAACAAATTCCTTATGGTAGGGTTATGGCCTACTATGCTGATATATATATATATATCTATACTAATCATTTAAACATTGTTCAGAATTGAATAACATAGAAATGTCATAATTTCTAAGAGTGATTTTAAGCAAGACCTCAGAGTTATGCACTCTTCATATGAATCTCTAACATTCTTAATACTATAGCATATCAATTTAACTATGAGTAAAATTGAAGACATAAGGAGATATATAAGTAGAGCCAAAAAAGCATTACTAAATTCGGTGCTAAAGTAGAGTAATGGTAATAAATGTAAATAATAGTGTTTTAGAGATGCATGCAGGGTTATATCATAACTAGGTAACTCCTATAGAAAATTAAAAGATATTCCATTATTATGACTACCTACAACAAGACTGAAACAGTCTATCGAAAATAGTAGAGGAAGCATAAAGATTTCAGCTATTCACTAATAAAAAGGAGACATAAGTACATCCATACTGAAGACATACATATATATATATACTGTATATGATTTCATCAGAAGACAAATCCCCTCAACTATAAGTGTAGAGGAAACTCTTAAGAGAAAAATACAGTCACAATATTATGGAATAGTGAAAAAGTAAAGAAAAGTTTAATACAGTCCCATCTTGGGCTCTAAACTAAAAAATATGTTCATATATATTACAGTCAAATCTAAAACTAAATATAGTGACATAGTAGATACTATGGTCACTGCAAAATAATAGGGTACATCTGCGGAAAATTTGAAGTTATGATCGATGCAAAGGAGACTCTCCAAAAATAACACTACCAACCTGTTCAAGAAAAGGTTAACTGTCAAGAAGGGGATGCGTTACTAGGTTAAGCAAGTGCATCAACAGTAGGAGGAGAAAAGGAAGATTGGTCGTAACTGCACATAGTAAGCACATACATTAGAAAAGTTAACAGTATAAGGAAATGATAAATTAAATTAATATGGTGTTGAATCACATAAGGTAAAACGAAGTACCTTATAAAGGCTCTACCTTCGCAGCAACCTCATCTATAGTCACAAAAAAACAAGTAAAGCTTAAAGAGCGTATTTAAGTTAATAATATATAATACCTAAGGTGATATAACTTAAGGAAAACCCTCGTACACGAAAATTTAACCTAGAAGGATACCTGTGGAAAGCATATGGGAAAAACGAAAACCCTCAACCAGTAATCTCGAAGTGTAACGACATTCTTGAGACCTAAGGTGGTTGAAAGAAAAATTTTGCACAAGATAAGCGAGGAACTCGTTCAACTGTGTCAGATTTCTCATCACCAAAAACAAATGTGGGAAAATATTAACCACTAATAAAATCGTGAGGCAAAGAAATTCATTTTACAAACAATATGAGAGTTTAATGGGAAAGTTCTGAGTAATTAAAACAAAAAACAACATGTCATTGCAAGGGGATACCGAGACTGAACTGGACTCCATGCCATAACTACTGGTTCCAGAAATTTTATTAAATTACAGCAGGGATAGATAGAATGTATGCACGTTTTGGGGAAACCCAAATTCATACGAATCTGAAGAGAAAGATAGAAACATAGAAAGGCCGCAACCATATTTCATGGGAGGTACCTTTGCAATATTCATGGATAAAACATAGATCAAAAATAGGTTCCAATGTGAGGTTTCTATAAGCGGAAAGAAGAGTATTTGCAAACTCTAGCCATACATTGAAGAAGAAAAAAAGAAGCTCCTAAGTACGCCAAATAAAAACGAAGACATTTATATTCACCATCTATTCACGACAACTTAATCCACAACAGAGAGGCACATTGACAGTTTAAACGAAAATGAAAAGGGTTGTTGGAATGAATTCTACCATAGAAGAGAAGAATGAGTTACCTAAAGAAAGGCCAACGTGCTCAGGCATGATTAAAGGGTCGCAGAGCATTATTCCTTTCGGCCTTTGTTCAGAGGAGCGTGAAGGAAAACAAAATGAGCAGTCTAAAATGACAAGTGAAGCTATAAAGAAAATGTTGTGTAAACACCTGAAATGTCGAAATAAATACATGATGGAAGAACCCTAACCACAAATCAAATCCCACCGTCCACGTGTCATAAGATTGGAGAAGAAGCGGGAATCGATGGGGTGGGGTTTTGAGATTGAATTAGGGTTCACATAAATAGATGGAAATAAAATCCCGATGAGAGGTTAAAAATATACGAATTAATTAAGAGGGTACAATGTCACATGGGATGTACTGGAAACATTTACTGAGTCATGTGATACACGCCTTTAACACTTACCACAGAGATGCCACATAATGCCATCGTAACCTGGAAAATAAAGAATGTAAGCGTTGCTATTAAAATGACATTGAATATCGCAAAGCCCAAGTGCATGTCACTGGTGGGAAATGATGGGATGAAGCCAATCTCAAATCCATGACGTGAAGTCTCATTACTCATGGGGAAAACCACCTAACAGAAAAGTTTTCGTGGATTTATATAAGAACGCAACAGAATACACATATAACCATAAATACAAAAATGCAGCGGAAATAACACTTCAATTCATTAATATCAAAGAAATGAAATTTTTTTACAGACATAATGGAAATAAACTAGCTAGGGCGTTGGTAGCCTATCTCTGAGAACTGATGTGGTGGCTATAGGCCTTTGAACTGTGTTACAATGAGGCTTGAGGGGCTATTTATTATTTAGAAATAATGGAAAACCCTAAATAGCCAAAAACCTAACCCTAGGAGATGAAGCGCCAAAACTATGGGCCCTATTTGGGTAAATTGGTACATCAACTTCCCGAGTGCATAAATTTGGCATACGATCTCTGTTTGATGTGAACCATACCTCGTTAGAAATATATATCCAAAGACTAAAATTTTTGAGTGAGAAACATTAGTCTATGACCCATGTTGCTCCTAATTTTCCCAAAAAATGTCATTTAGGGCCTCAAAACGGCTCTAGAAGTTCATGACCTGAAAAACTTTTAAAAATAGTAAATTGTGCTATAATTAAGGAAACTGAAAAACTGAAAGAAACAATGGTGGGGATGCAAGTGGAATAGGCAGGGGGCTACCAGTATCCACTTGGATCAAGACACTCATTGGATCCATAATTAAATTATGTATCCAACGAATACCCATTATGCATACTTTTTAGAAGATCCACATTGATAAAATTTTAAGATACATTAAACAAACGCCTTAAACACGTTTTTTTAATGTATTTGCAATTTTCATTAATGCAAGTCTTCTAAAAAGTATGGATAATGGTACTCATTGGATGTAGAATTTAATTCTGCATCCAATGAGTGTCTACACTTGAAATTTGAGTAAACCTATAAGGAGATAAGCGAAAAATACAATTAAAAAAGTCATTTTCTTTTTTTCCCTCCAAAATTCATTACTCTTATTTTATTATTTTAACTATTATTTTATTATTTTTTCTTAGGAGGCCACTTTTAGGCTGAAATTTCTGCTAATGCCTACTTGTCTTAGTTGTGACTTTCTATGAATGGAGCATATTCCTATTCCATAGGAGTTAGCTAAATCTATAGGTTCTTAGTTTGGTGTGTGGTTGAGATATTCTCTCAACCAAATTATTGTGCGTCCAAGATAGTTTCCCTATATTGAGACAATACTTCATGTATATATGTAATTCTATTTGGCTAATATAAATAGCGCTCATGCTCAAATTTTAAGTAATAAATAGAATATTGGTTTGTAACATGGTCTCAGAGCTTAAGGTCGAAGTAGATGCTGAGTGGACCTATGCTGTCGGTAGGGATTTGAGTGCGTGATGTTTGAAATAATTTGTTGAAGCCGTGGAAGGAAGCAAAATATTGTTGATGAATCCAGTGAGTGAGATACGCTCTATTTTGTACCTAGTGAATCCAGCATGTTGGTGAATCCGAATAATTTTGTACCTCGATCACAACTTGATTTTCTACGGAATGTTGTGAGAGATTGGAAAGACAACATTGTGTGAGCATAGATGTCTATGGCATGCGTAGAGCACGAATTGCGTCAGTTGGGAACCATGACGAAAGCGAAGAGAGCGGGTTGAGTGGTGAATATTTTGCAAAAAAATACAAGTAGCGACATACTATTGCAATCTCCAAAACATACAAATGAAGAGGTTAGAGTATACAAAGCCATAAAATCAACTTCGACTCACCCAAAATTAGATGTCACAACTTAAACAGGTGACAACCAGAGGGTGATTTTCAACGGACAAAGGTAGTTCTTCATTATCATAAGGTACACAGAAGGTGAATGATGAGTTAGTGGTGAAAATAAGTTCACCGAATGCTCACGAGAAGTCATCAAAATCCATGGTCACGGTTGCAAAAATGGACTTAATATGGTCCACTTACGAAAATTTGAAGCTTTCACGTGAAGATTCGCGTCAACGGAAGGCAAAGTCTGCGATCACTTCTCATGCTCTTAAGAAGATATTCAGGTTCAAAGGTCTTGAGACCAACGACTCTAGAATCCACTCCCATGGAAGTAGAAAAGCAACCTATTGAAATTCATGAAATTCATTCCACTATTGAAATCATGATCAACGCAATTTATGATGGTACAAACATGTTGATAAGAGCATACTCATGAGGAAGGAAAGAACCAAAGGAAAGACCTTTGGGAGAAGACTACGTCAATCAGTCCAGAACTTAGGGTATTTATGCTCAGCTCAGCGAGCGCAACATCTAAGTTTCAGTGGGGCACCGATGACAAAAGGGCTCGTGAACCCGTGAATCCCAAGGTGCTCGATCAGTGTATGTGAGAAGATCTGAGAATAGATCTGTGAACAAGATCTGAGAGTGGGTGACATGTCATACCCAACATTAGGGCAGGCTTATGGAAGTTTCAAATCTCCGACGCTTGGATCAGAGGAGGAGAGAATATTTGGAAAGGTGAAATCACAATATCAGGAGAGCCTAGAGATCAAGAGGCGATCTGCATCAACAACCGATATGAAGCCTCGATTTAGAAGCTTGGTGCGAGTGCACTCAGGTTCATGTTACATTGGTGGCTTTTGCTTCAGATTTGGCTATGCGGCATAAAATCCACAGTCTACACCAAAGGTTCTACAGTTGAAGAGCTACCAAAGGGAGAAGTTTCCTGCCTGCCTGGTAACGGGGTTGTTGGAGCTCATGAGAGGATTGAGGTGAGTCAGAAAGAAATCTGGAAGCGAGATAAGATGGAATTTTTTTAATATGGCTACACTTTTAGACATATTTGACCCTGATGATATTTTCTTCAGGAGGCTTGGAAGTTTTATTAATGACCACAATTATCAAGAGATATTATATGTTCTGCAAAAGTGTGAGATTGAAGACTCGAGAGTTGTTATTCAGGAAGGATGTAAAGAGGAACATTTGGTTGAAGATCAAGAGGACCCACTAGTCGTTCTTGAGTAAGCAAGTAAAGAGGAACATATTGTTGAAGATAAATTGGAGGAGCCACATGAAGCCGATTGCAAAGACTTGGTAGAAGAAGACAAAGCTGGAAAAAATTCAAATTATGATGATATTGTGAATGCTTCTATGTGTGCAAATGTTAGCAATAACAACAAGGAAGTTCAACAACAAAATTTGAAGAGGAATTAAAGTTTCTTGAAGCATGTCTTGAAACACCACGTCTTTATAAATTCAATATAGAAGTTGCATCAATGAATGTTGAAGACAACACCGCTGATGTTCAGATGTCTGACACCAGAAATAGTGAGAGGAAAAATTCTCCTATCAAGTTTCTACCCTCTAAAGTATTATCAATTACCAACAATTAAGACATAAAGAATGACAACCTACAATCAAGATAGAGGAGAATAAGAGTTCAAGCCTTCCATATTTGGGGAAGAAAACGTAAAAATGAGGATAAGATCTATCACTATCCCATGGCGAGAAAAGTAAAGAAGAAGCCTTGCCTAGGAATGAACACGCATGGACTCTCAAGAAAGAAGACTAAAAAGAAAACTCTATTACCAAGTTTTTTATGTACTATTGTAAGCCTAACTGAGACTAGACGAATATGCATATGAAATTCTTTTAGTACCCTTTATCCATTAGGGGGAGTGTTGGACTTAATGGAGAAAGCTAGACTTAGATGTTTGTTGTGATGAGGATAGGATTGAGAATCTAAGATTAGATCTCAGATACTACTATCTAGGGAGTGGTTCAAACCACCATATCTATATGTATGATGTTCTTTTGAATGAAGAGGCAGTGTATTGTGTGGAGTGCTTGGGAACTCTCTAACTATCTCACCTGGAGAGCCATTTTGTTAATATAATATCGATTTTTAACAATTGATTTGAATCCGGGGCGTCCACAAGAGCATTCCAATTGCTAAGTTTGTAAAATTCGCAATGAATATGTAGATGTAATTTGTGATTCCCTATCAAACCACAAACCGTCGTCACTTAATCTATTGTCAGGGCTATCTCCTCCAACCAACCCAAACCTTGTTGCATGTTTAATTTCATATGAAGCATGAGATAAGATGTGTTTGTTGCATGCTCAGGTGTCTAAACCTTCCAACGCCTGATGTGAAAAATATAGCGGATTTACTTAGCTACTACGATTGAAAATTTGAAAGGATATGCTACAACCATGAAAATTTCCTTGTGTCTTTGAATATTTCCATTTTTTTAAGACTATATTGTTGAGAGGATATGACGTTGACACTATGTTATCCCATATATTTTACTTGACACTTACATTTGCTGCTCCAGCTAAGATTGACAGACTTCTTCACTCTTCGTCTATTGATTTCGACATTAATGGTGGACCACGAAAATGATACATTTTTTCCGAAATTCTAATGTTCAATATTACGAGTCGTTTAAGATTAGTTATTTATTAGTTTATAATTAACATTACTAAAAAGAAAAATTAAAAAGTAATATTTGAATTTTATAGTCATATACATTTATTGTAATAGTTTTAATAAATATAAAATAATAGTTTTATTAAATTTAAGTTTATATTTGAAAAATATTTAAATGATTTAATGATTCTTTTTTATTCATGATAGAAATAGCATTTTCACCAAAGGGGTGCAAAGACATGCCGATAGAAGTGGAGATTATGATTAGAAGTTGTTTGGATGAGGGAGAATAAAATAAATTGAGAAAAAAGCATTTTATAGGATGCTAAAAAGCCTAAACAGATTGAATTGGTGTCCTTCTATACTGCAATTTAAAGAATCCCTCAGTATTTTTAGCATTTTGTGACTTTCGATGGGAAACAAGCGGATTACTTGCTCAGATTCTTGTTTCAAAGCTTAGAAAATGAAGCTTGGAGGATTAGATAGGTTAAGAGGGACAGTTGTTTGTTTTCAAGCAAAGCATGGACATTTTGAAAACTTATACCTATTAAAATTTCAAGCAAAAGCATTTGTTTTCAAACAAAACATAGACATTTTGAAAACTTATGCCTATTAAAATTTCAAGGAAAAGCATAAATAATATTGCGAACTCCACCCCAGATGCGGGTGACACATCCAGATCACGTGATGACAGCTCCTTCCATGCTTAGGCTGACACCGCCCTGTAATTCCGGCTCTAACATGATGCGGAACCTCAAATCACCAATCATTTTTATCTGCGCTCTGCCACACCTGGCCTCTTGCCACACTTCGTATCACATGCAAAAACACTTGGATTGTACCTCACCACCTCTGTACTCGTACCACAGGCCTTCAAAAAGCATATAAGCTCCTCATTCTGCCATCTCATTGCTACCCCAACTGGTCTCGAGAGCCATCGCTCTTCCTCCCCTCGCCATCACGCTGCTTCTCCAACTTGCCTCGTGGACCACCATTACCATTTTTCTCCCTACTGCACGCTCCCCCTGCTGCGAACCCCCTGTTGCATGGCCTCCTGCTGCACGCTCCTCCCCTTGTGATCCTGCTTGCTGCGCACCCCCTACTACCAGAACCTTTGCTGCGCCCTCCCTATTGCATGCCCCTCCCTCAGTGCTTCTCCCTATTGCACACCCTTCATGGCGAAATCCCCCGATGTGTGCCCCCTGTTGCGTGCCCCCCTGTTGCACGCCCCCCCACTGTGCGCCTCTACTACGCACCCCCGTGTTGCGTGCCTCACTGCTCTTGGCCTGGTCTCACAACCGACTACCCATTTTCTGCTCGATAGACTCTCCATGGCCCTGCGCCAGCATCAAAAGCCAATCAGAGGTAGCTACAAAGGCGCGTTCTCGGGGCGCTATCACCGAGGTCAAGACCAGCATCTGGAATCCATCGAAGGCTCCTTTTTAGGAAGCAAAGAAAGGAAGGCTACTCAAATGCTTGACAACACCTGGGGAGAGATTGTCTTGACTCCGAAGAAGCCTAAGGGAAAAAGAGGCCCCAGAAAATTTACCATAGCACACTCTTAGTCGTCCATACCTCAGAACATCGAGCCACTCCCAGTACATGAGCCTGCGGAGGAGGAGACATATGTTTGGATCATGGATTCGGATTGCGTCTGGACCAAAATTTTAGATATTGAGCACCCTGTTGCTCCCATCATCCACGTGGCACCTCCAAAGCCTCCATGTGAGCCCACAGCTAAGGAGGAAGCCATTTCAAGAGAATAATGATTCCTAATTGAGGAGGAGGACCACGCGACAAAGGAAGATGAAGGAACTCCATGACGACTCGGTAGCAAGGTTCATCTATATTTTTTGTCTTCTTAGGACATATTTCAGCTATTTTGTTTTCATATGCGCTATTGAATATTTTGTAAATCAAGTCATTTTGACTCTCTTAAGGGGCTAGTTTCCTCCAATGAGACAACCCTAAACATGGTTTATTTTGAAAACTTCCAAGGTAGGGATTAACTAAGTATTTCTTGCCATCCCTTCCTGCAGCCTCTGTAAAGTTTCTTTTATGATTTCAATATAGTTTAGCCTAACTTACAAAAATAAAAAATCATGAAATCCATTTTATTGATATAATTCATCTCCATCTTAAATAAAGGTAAATTAATTCAAATAAAAATTAAATAATTAGCTACTTATGTATGTGATATTTACATATAAAATAAATAAATATATGTAAATTCATCTTTAATTTGGATTTATCAAGCATAGAAAAGTGTTAAATTTGCTAATACACAATCTTTTAATAGAAATATATATATATATATATATATATATATATATATATATATATATATATATATATATATATATATATCTTTTTTCATTTTCATTTTTTAACGGAGGAAAGAAATGAATGTCTCTCTAAAGTGAGTTGTTGGTACTAAGCCAGTAGACACGTATACTCAAGAGTTCATTGTGACAGCTGGCTTAAGTGCTAACTAATGGTTATGTTATGTTTGTTAAGACATTAAGACATTTATTTGTTATTTTTTTGGAAATATTACAATATGAGTATAAATTAATTTTAATTAAATAAAATTAGTTATGGAAGTGATTTCCATAAAAATAAAATAATGATGGTAAAATTATTCCAAGAACTGAGAGTTAGTTGAACAAAAAAAAGTTTAAACAACTACCCCAACCTTTGAGGATAAAGGCATGTCTAGGTGAGGAAGGGGGGTTCTATTCGACAACTAGAAGGAGGAAATTTGAGAGAATAATTCCCGAGCTGGTGGTGACCAGTGGGATTAATCAGACTCCTAAGATTTGTTGAAAATGCAACAAGATGATGGAGCTTAGTGAAATGAAGTCGCCTTCACTAAGTGGGCCCGCAGGCTATTTTTGGCGCAAAGTCTATTTTTAGACTATGTCTATTTTTAGACATATGGATCATGGTCTATGAGTTGCAGGATGCTATTTATGGATGATTGGTCAAGTTGGTAAAAATAAATGGACCTCTATTTTTAGACATTGGGCAGAATCTATTTTTAGACTGCCAGGCTAAAAATAGAACAGTCAAATATTATTAACCCTTAATAATATTTGGACTGTAAACATTATCTTATCCTCTTGGAGCACTTCAGTTTGATGCTTGGATGTGGCACATGCAGCTGACAGAAGGAAATACGCTTTTCCTAAGGGTTAGTTGAGCTATTGCATGGTTGACTTCAGTTAGGACTCAAGTGGCAGAGTTTGGTGGAGTTGATGAGACAATTGGTGGAGTTGTGTTCTGTTTAACTTAGTTGAACTAGTTGTATTTAGTCTAACTGAAAAATACACTAGTGATGAGTGGTGTGAATTAATTATTAATTAATTCACTAATTATTTACTCATAAATCAACTAAAGAACACATCAGTTAACTGCAATGCATGGACAGTTCAGTGGAGACCAGTGTTAGAGGTGGGTGAAAGGGTGAGTCTGCTATCAGTTGTGACTATTGGCTGTGCATGAGATTTGCACACACATTGATGGATATTGCCAATGAGGATTGCGCATTTGGAGCTAGTGGGATTCGAACTTGGATCTCATCATTAATCAACTTGGATTGCGCAGTAAAGGCAGGCAGACTTGTGGAGGAGATTTGAACCTGTGACTTGTTCATCTTCCGTGCTAGTTTGTGTGTAGCATGTGAGATAGTGCTGAGAGCTGTGAGAGCTTTGTGCTATGTATTGTTACATGTTTCTATCATTATATTATCTGAGATATTTGGGGGTTTTCGGCGGTGCTTTCCCCATTACATACGCATGTCATATGTTGTTGATTATTGTGTTTATGTGCGCATGTATTTGTTTCTGTTCCCATGTTGATGATCAATTTTAGAAGGAGTTATGTATTATGCATGAAGCTTAAATAGTGTGTAATCGGGATAATCTCGGTGAATAATCAAACAAAATTATTCAAATTTCTACATGGTATCGGACGGTGATCATCGGGATCTATTCGGTGATTACAATTTATTTAATTGACAGTACGCCAACGGGCCGGAGGTAACTTTCTGGATCCATCCTTTCTTTGAAAGGTGATATATCCGGTAAACGCCCCTACACTCGATCTCTTATAGTGCTAGAAACTCGTTTTGTTCTCACGATGACGAAGTAGTTGAGTTTTGAGCTTGGAATTCGAATTTTGCAGCAGTTTGTTTTCTTCGTGCCGGAGTTGAAATGTCTTTCAACGGTTTGCGACTGGAATATGCCCTTGAGGGCAGTTCGAATTATGTTGCATGGAAGGACAGAATGTAGGCAGTATTAGATGATAACGAGCTGAAGGAGTTCATAGATGTGGATGTCCAAAAGCCTACTGATGCTGCTAAAGTTGAGGCTTGGCAAAAGAAGATGGTGAGATGTCGAAGGATTCTGTTGGAGGGCGTGAAGGATCACATTGTATCCAGCCTACATGGAAAAGCTTCTCCATACTTGATGTGGAAAGTGATGACAGATCTATTCCAGAGCAAGAGCGACCAGAGGAAGTTGGCGCTCAAGGTAAACTCAGAAACATTAAGATGGAGAAAAGCGACAGTATCGCCAAGTACCTCACGAAGTTCACTCAATGCAGAGATGAGCTGGGAAGTGTGGGGGTGACTGTCGATGATGAGGACTTGGTAGACCTGGGTCTCCTTGGTCTTCCGAAGAGTTGGCATTCCTATCAGGACTCTGTCAATGGTTGGGAGAAGTTGCCGGGATGGGAGCGACTTTGGTCAGATCTCATTCAAGAGGAGATAAGGCGGACTACCAGGGACGGATCTTCAACAAAGGCATCTGATGAAGAAAATTGCGTTTTGGATGCCAAAGAAAAGAAGGGGAAGAGCAAGAAATCTTCTCAGTCTGGTGCGAAAGGCAAGAAGCAAGACATATCCAAGGTGAAGTGCTTTCACTGTCACCAGCACAGACATTATGCCACAAATTGTCCGCAGAAGAAGAAAAATAAGCATCTTCTTTGGATGCCAACGGCGGGGAGAGAGCGCAATGTCACAGTTTGAGCTAAGATTTTTCCTTGAGTACGTAGCGGTCTCAAGTGTGATGGGATCGGTGTGGTTCTTGGACAGTGGTGCGTCATTTCACATGACAGGAGATCGAGATCTGTTTTCAGATATGGAGGAAAAAGATCTTGGAGTTCACATCAAGATGGGCGATGATGGTAGATACAGTGCGACCGGTATCGGTACCATTTCCTTTGAGAGGGAGTCTGGTAAACCCTTCATATTGAAGGAAGTATTGCATGTTCCAGGATTGATGAAGAATCTGATCTCTGTGGCGATGTTGGAAGACAAGGGGTATGATGTGGTCTTCAGCGAGGGAAAGGCTTTCCTGCGCAGTAAGACAACTGGAGAAACCTGGAAGATAGGGGTTCGAGTCAAGAACCTTTATCAGTTGCAAGTAGATGGCAGCGCAGCAATTGCATGCAAGGCGGAAGGAGTGGTGAGTCGGGATGATGGCGAGTTGTGGCATCGGAGATTGGGCCACCTTCACCATGGAGCTTTGAAGATACTGCAACAAATTTCTACTGGGCTTCCTAAGGCACTCTTGCGCAGTCAGATCAGTGCAAGGGGTGTACCTTCGGAAAATTTGTGAAAGCCACCTTTCACGAGAAGGATAGTCGGGCCACAACGATCCTTGAGAGAATCCACACAGACGTGTGTGGACCTTTCTCAGTAACTTCGACAGCAAAGAACAAGTACTATGTGATCTTTGTTGATGATTTCTCTCGGAAGTGCTGGATCTTCTTCATGCAGAAGAAGAGTGAGACATACTCAAAGTTCTGTGAGTTCAAGGCGCTGGTAGAGAAGGAATCGGGGAAGCATGTGAAGGCTCTTAGGAGTGACAATGGTGGTGAATTCATCTCTGCTGAATTCAACGACTTTTGCAGCGCATAAGAAATTCATAGAGAGCTCATAGCCCCCCATAACCCACAGCAGAACGGGGTTTCTGAGAAGAAGAACAGAACGATCGTGGGTGCTCCACGGGCGATGTTGCATGATCAGGGCCTACCCCTTCACTTGTGGGCGGAGGCATGCAATACTGCAGTATATGTGCAGAACCGTTGTCCTCACAAGATACTTGGCATGAGCACACCAGAGGAGGCGTTTTCTGGCAAGAGGCCTGATATTTCCCATTTGAGAATTTTTGGCTCACCTGTCATGCGTGAGCGGGGAAGCGCGGAAAGAAGCTGGGTCCCCGGCCAGCAGAGGTTGCAGGATATTTGTGGGTACAACGTACGCCCCACAACTATCAAGTGTATTTTCCGGACGGTCGCAAGACTATTGTGCGACGGGATATCAAATTTCAGGAAGAGAAAGCCATGAAGTGTTCGCTTGAGAGGGAGCCACACTTGCATGCAGATGAGGAGCTATTAGTTCCTAAGGATGAGCTTCGGGATGTGGATCAGCCACAAGAGGAAGTTCATGGAGTGGAAGAGACCACTCATGCAGCGCCAACCATCAGAGGGCGGAAGCGCACTACAGAAGCTGAGCGACTGGCTCAAGATGCAGAAAAGGTTGTAGGACCACCTACAGCACAGCGCAGACAGAGACAGTCACCGGACCGGTACACTGGATACATGGCTCTTGTGAGCAAATGTGTCGTGACAGAGCCATCCTCTTTCGAGGAAGCTATGGAGGACCCCGCACATGGTGGGTACACTGGTGGAAGAGTATGATTCGATTGTCAGAAATAGTGCATGGGAGATTGTCCCACGACCGGAGGGGAAATCAGTGGTGGGTTCGCGATGGATCTACAAAGTGAAGCAGGTGGCTGACGAGAGTGTGGAGAAGTATAAGGCAAGATTTGTTGCCCGTGGCTTCTCACAGATCGAGGGGATCGATCATGAGGAGACCTTTTCACGTGTCGCAAGGTACTCTTCCATACGGACGATCCTAGCTCTCTCAGCGCAGATGGGGTGGCACATCCATCAGATGGATGTGAAGACTGTGTTCCTCAACGGAGTCATTGAGGAGGAGGTGTACATAGAGTATCCCGAAGGTTTCGAGATCTTCAGCAGTGAGTCGCATTTGTGAAGACTCAAGAGAGCACTATACGGGTTGAAGCAAGCACCTCATGCTTGGTACACACAGATAGACAGTTATTTCACCGGACTTAGATTCTCCAAGAGTGAGGCAGATCCTAACCTGTACCAGATTGTGGTGGAGGGGAAGTTGCTGATCATTGTACTTTATGTAGATGATCTGATTTTGACGGGTGATGAGCTGTTGATACTTTCATGCAAGGAGAATCTTGCAAGAGAGTTTGAGATGAAGGACTTGGGCCTCCTTCATTATTTCCTGGGATTGGAAATCTGGCAGCGTAGTGGTGGAATGTTTGTTTCTCAGGGTAAGTATGCCCGGGAGATACTGGAGAAGTTCAACATGCATGACTACAAGCCTGTTGATACTCCTCTTCCTGGAGGTTGGAGGAAGGAGGATGCTACTTCAGCGGAGGTAGTGGATGCCACTGTTTATCGACAATTTGTGGGGTCGCTTATGTATCTGGTCAATACACGACCCGATATATGCTATGCTGTTAACCAGCTTTCACAAGCTATGGTTAAGCCTACCAAGATCTTCTGGAAGGCAGGCAAGCATGTATTGCGTTATCTTAGAGGCACATCACGATATGGTCTGTGGTACAGACAGGAGGATGGGGTGAAGCTTTACAGCTTCACGGATGCAGATTGGGCTGGAAGCCCAACAAACCGAAAGAGCACATCTGGAGGGATCTTCAGTATCGGGTCGATAGCAGTTTCATGGTACAGCAGGAAGCAGAGATCCGTGGCACTCAGTTCCGCGGAGGCCGAGTATATGGCAGCAAGCTTGGCTGCATGCGAGGCTATTTGGATGAGGAAGATTCTGGTCGGGTTGTTCGGTTCGCATTTGGAGCCTACTGTGATTTATTGTGATAACCAGAGTTGCATTAAACTCTTGGCTAATCTAGTATTTCATGATAGATCCAAACACATCGACATCAGGTACCATCATATCAGAGATTGTGTGCAACAGAGAATCATGTTACTTTCATATATTCGCACGGAGGATCAGGATGCTAACATCTTGACGAAGGCGCTCACCAGGAGAAAATTCGAATTCCACAGAGGCAGGATAGGGGTTGCAGATAATCCATATCTTGTTGAGAGGGAGTGTTGAAAATGCAACAAGATTATGGAGCTTAGTGAAATGAAGTCGCCTTCACTAAGTGGGCCCGCAGGCTATTTTTGGCGCAAAGTCTATTTTTAGACTATGTCTATTTTTAGACATATGGATCATGGTCTATGAGTTGCAGGATGCTATTTATGGATGATTAGTCAAGTTGGTAAAAATAGATGGACCTCTATTTTTAGACATTGGGCGGAAAATATTTTTAGACTGCCGGGCTAAAAATAGAACAGTCAAATATTATTAACCCTTAATAATATTTAGACTATAAACATTATATTATCCTCTTGGAGCACTTCAGTTTGATGCTTGGATGTGGCACATGCAGCTGACAAAAGGAAATACGCTTTTCCTAAGGGTTAGTTGAGCTATTGCATGGTTGACTTCAGTTAGAACTCATGTGGCAGAGTTTGGTGGAGTTGATGAGACAGTTGGTGGAGTTGTGTTATGTTTAACTTAGTTGAACTAGTTGTATTTAGTCTAACTGACAAATACACTAGTGATGAGTGGTGTGAATTAATTATTAATTAATTCACTAATTATTAACTCATAATTCAACTAAAGAACACATCAGTTAACTTCAATGCATGGATAGTTCAATGGAGACGAGTGTTAGAGGTGGGTGAAAGGGTGAGTCTACTATCAATTGTGACTATTGGCTGTGCATGAGATTTGCACACACATTGATGGAGATTGCCAATGAGGATTGTGCAGTTGGAGCTAGTGGGATTCAAACTTGGATCTCATCATTAATCAACTTGGATTGTGCAGTAGAGGCAGGCGGACTTGTGGAGGAGATTTGAACCCGAGACTTGTTCATCTTCCGTGCTAGTTTGTGTGTAGCATGTGAGATAGTGTTGAGAGCTATGAGAGCTTTGTGCTATGTATTGTTACATGTTCTCTATCATTATATTATACAGATAGTTGGGGGTTTTCAGCTATTTCTTTCCCCATTACATATTGTGTCAGATGTGTGTTTGATTATTGTGTTTATGTGCGCATGCGATTGTTTCTATTTCCACATATTGATGATCAATTGTAGAAGAGGTTATGTATTATGCATGAAGCTTAAATAGTGTGTAATCAGGATAATCTCAGTGAATAATTGAGCAAATTATTCAAATTTCTACAAGATTTTTCTGGATTAGAAGACTGGACCAGAATGTCCCTAGGTCTCTTCCGGAACTTCTTTCAACTCATATAGCTCAAAAATTTTAGCACGGGGGAGAGACGAGGAAATAATTTCCTCTCCCGAGTTAGGGAGGACAACATCAGTCAGTAATTGAAAGACAGATAATTTTATCTGCCACTAGAAATCTTAGTTTGTTTATGAATTATATTGACAGTTTAAGTGTTATAATCTGTAGAAGTTTCAGTACTTAAATTTTGAAAGGAAACGCTTCTATGTATGTTTCTTTTGAAAAATAAGACAGTGAGATAGAATTAAATTTATTACTGAAAATTGTAAGACAGAGAACTATTAACACATAACCCTCGAGGTGAAGGCTCCATGTTGGGTGTTCTATGAAACTATGATAAAACACGGAAAAAATGGTTTGGACATTTTCATTGCTAAAAACAACAAAAAGAAAAGTAAAGATAGAAACCTTAAAGCTCAAAAAGGGTTGTTCTGTAGTTAACTGGAAAACCAGATCAGACTGTATAAATGTTGAACATTATATAATAGAGTTGCACTGAGAACTTAGTTACAGAAGTAGAGTCATGCAAAAAATTACATGTAAAGACACGAATTGTGAATAATGAAATTTACTACTAAAAACTGTAAAATGTATTTTCTGTTGACAGAGTACAAGATAGAAGACCGAACAATCGTATGGAAGAAATTAACATGTGTTGTAGATTCTAACTCTGAAACTGAAAGAATAGAATACTGAAATCTCTGTTTAGATTCATATGCATGGTAAGGAACTGCTAAACCAACAAGAGAACCCAGCATTGAAAAGATAAAATGTATAATACTAGTGAAGGGACAAAAATTTACTCTGAGTATTGTCATAAGAGACCCTCTTTAATTTATATTAAAAGAATCTAGAAATAACACTTTCAGCACTATAAACCCCAAATATCCACACGATTAAAGAAATACAATATATATAAACCATTACTGGAGGTAAACAGATTCCAATTTCACGCTTCTGCAATAAAAATAGGGTATAGACAAGATATCCATAGATTCAAGAAGTTAAACTTTATTTATACAAACCGAAGTTTGGACATCTAATTAAAAATTATACTGAGCACACCTCACACAATGTTCAAAAAACTCATGAAAAGTCTACAGTCAAAACTTGAGAAAACTATGGGCAAAAGATGAGACCACAAAACATGCTTGAACACGAATTTAGACAAGGAGAAAAAGTAAATACAACGGACATATATATATGACTACGACATGCCCATTTTGGGTACAGCTCATGGAGAAAAGTTCAAATATAAATTAACAGGACAGGATGGAGAGCTCCATAGTGAGCCAAGATCCTCTGCCAAACTTGGTGTTATGTGACCAAGTCACAAGCGGAAATAAGTACCTGTTGGAGCCGGTTTAGGAGTAGTTAGCAGAAACACCAAACCGAGCTGCACAAAAATTATCTGCCACAAAGCCATACCAAGCGAGTTTACTTGCACGAATAGAAATAGTGTTAAACATTTTAGTTTTTCATACCCATAAATGCTAGAGGGAAATTTTGAAACGATAACAAAGCCGCCTTAACTATAAGGGTTCTTTGCTGAAAACAGATGTGTCAACCTGCAAGTAATACCATCAAGATTTAATGCTTAGTATAGTTGTAAGGGTGTGAAGAAAAAACCTAAACAATCTCAGTACAAATTGACAATGTAGACAGAGGGTTTCATCATGGATTTCATTTGTGGTAGCACGGTTGAGGAGAGGAATTCCAACCAGAGGAATGGCTCGAAAGCAACACTGTGGCCCTAGACAGGAACATGCTCAAACCTTAGATGTGGACGTGGATGAAGTTCGAGGATTTAACATCTAAAGAAGAATATGAAAAATAACAACCTTGTATAAGGCTGACTGTAATAAACCTCTATTCTAGAGTAAACATTCTGTCAGAATCTCACACTGAACCGTAAGTTATCTTATGTAAGAATTGATGGCGGAAACCTTGCTAACTTCGGGAAGAACCCTGGAGGGGTTTGTTACAGAGGCAACAAGTTTCTCCTATGAAATGCTGAGGTAAAATGCTCGAATGACAAAGAAACGGTTAGGGATGGGAGGTCATTACCACCGTAACCCTAAATCAAATCAACCATTGGATTCTGGGTAGGGTCAGATCGATTGCAGAGAGACAGTCCAGTTGTCCACCATAATTGAATTTCTAGCATGGAGTGGACTTTCCTCTGAAACCAAATTAAAATGCATGATTTATTTACAAAGATATATGGTGTGGAAGGGTTAAATAATTAATCAAAAATTAGATGCCATGAATGCAAAGTATAGGATTGTCAATTAAAAACGAAAGGACGAGTACCTCTATGCTATCCGAAATGATAGGTTGTTAGTTAGTCCCTCGTGAAGTGGGAAGCCTGAGATTTAGCCATAGGTATAAGTCTGTAGTTTGTATTTAATGAAATTATTAGAATGCGGAACAACTATACATCGCAGGTGGAGTATAATTTTTGTTTTAATGTTAAGTGAATCTAACACACATATGTGTGAAATTTATTGTAATTGGATGTAAAAATGATGAAATATAATTTTTTTATGAGTATATTGTTGGATGTTACTAGTGGTATCAGAGTAACGTTCGCATGCTGGGACACTATGGGTCACCTAATATGACATTGTGTGTAAATGATGCACAGCTAAGAAATTATAAGAGGAGATTATATGAGAAGGGGGTCAACACAACAACCACCCCAGAACACCGGGGAGCCTCTACCCCAACCACGATCAGAAATGAATCCTAAGATGTGGATTCAGCTAAGTGTGAATCAGCACCAACAAACAAGTAGACTGTTGGAGGAACAACAACACCAAACTATAATTTTGCTAAACACGATGCAGAAGCTATAGGAAGAAATGGTCCGGGTTCAGAGTGATAATGAGTGCTTGATGCAAGAGCAAGAAAGAATACTCAATAGCCTTTCAGAAAAGCAGAATCAGGGAATGGTACAACCCAGTCTTGATAGAGACATGCAGGAAAGAAATGAACGACATGCAAGGGACCACACCACTGATAGAAAGAAAAGAAGTAAATCACATCGAAGTAATAAAAATAGAAATTACAATGAGACTGAGTAAGGTAATGTGTCGGAACAACAATAAGTTAAGAAGCAGAGAGAAGAGCTGCAAGGTGAGTTTCGAAAAATAAAACCACCTACGTTTGATGGAGAAGTGGAAGAGGTCGTTGAAGCATGGTTGATAAATATGAACAAGTATTTTCAAGTCTATGAATATAGCAGCAATATTAAATCCAGATTAGCCATCTATCAGTTGAGGGAAAAAGCCACACTATGGTGGGAGGAAGTTAGGAATGTCCGCAGCATATAAAATCATGATGTGACTTGGGATTCGCTCCAGCAATATTTTAAGGACAAGTACTTGATTGAGCGCTTCTATGACGAAAAATCTAGAGAGTTTCAAGATTTAAAACTGGGACAATTGACGATGGATGAATACATCACCTAGTTCGCTTCTTTAGTTTATTATGTTCCTTATCTAAGGGATGAAAAGACTAAAGTTCAGCGATTACTGAGTAGTTTTCCGACTCACATGAAGGAACGAATTGAGTTCATGAACCCCAAAACCATGGACGAGGAAATCTGAAAGGCAAGAATGTGTTATCAAAAAACTAAAGCGAAAGGAGAATTGGGCAAAGGCTCACATTCAAAGAAAGAACATAAAGGCAACTCAAATTTCAAGAAAAACAGAACTAGTAATTTTAAGAGTACTGCCAGAAGCTCAGTAAGCAAGTAGTTTGGCAGAAACCATCAAAGAATCCAGTGGCCTGTAGAAGATAAACCCACAGAAGCCTCTAGCAAGCCAAACCAAGCACAAAATTAGAAACCACCCCTATAGTTCTGGGGGTGTGGCGAGGCTCACTACTACAGGAATTGCCCACAACGAGGAAGGAGCGAGGCAGTTACCAATTTACAAGAAGCCTCTACAGTGGGAGATATAGCCAGAAATATACTGAGAATTAACGCAACATTGGAAGATTGTCTGGTAGATTACCAACCAACAATGATAGAATTGGAAGGTAAGCTACTCTCTCAACTTGTTTCTATTTTGGTAGACCTAGGTGCAAGTTTAAGTTACGTAAGTCCCATAATAGTGGAAATATGTAAATTGTAAAGTAAGAAATTCAGGAATCCATGGCTGGTACAGTTAGCCATGGGAGCAAAGAGAAAAGTTTGTGCCAAAATCCCAAATTGTACACTGAAAATTAATGAACAGCAGCTAATTGTGGACCTGAATATATTAACTCCGAGATCTTACGATGTGCTACTTGGCACGAATTGGTTGGAGAACCACTGGGCATTAGTGGACTGTAAGGAAAAAGTTATATATTACATAATGCAAGATGGAACTCGTAAGGAGATTCAAGGACTAAAGAAACCCCTACAGTTGTGTCCTATTACAGCCTCTCAAATGAGTAAGTGCACGAGGAAAGGATGCTAGATATATGCCATTTAGGTGGGTTTTACTAATTCCAAAGATAAGACTTCAATGATGGAAAACATTCTGGTGGTGCAAGAGTTTATGGACGTATTTCTAGAGGAAGTACCAGGTTTGCCAGCGAGAAGGGACATTGATTTTACTATAGAGTTAATGCCTGGAGCATCCCCGATTTCAAGGGAATAATACCGAATGATTGTACCAGAATTGACCGAATTGAAAATCCAGTTGCAAGAGCTGTTGGATAAAGGGCATATTCGACCCAGTGTATCCCCTTGGGGAGCACCAGTGCTATTTGTAAAAAAGAAATACATAACCACGCGAATGTGCATGGACTATCGACAGCTCAATAAGTTTACTGTTAAAAATAAATACCCTCTACCACGGATTGATGATCTCTTTAATAAGGAGAAGGAGCTACCGTATTCTCAAAGATAGACCTAAGGTCGGGATATCATCAAATCCAGATAAAAGATGAAGAAGTACAAAAAACTACCTTCTGTACGAGATATGGGCAGTACAAGTTTGTATTATTACCATTCGGATTGACTAATGCACCAACAACCTTTATGAGGGTGATGCATGGTATATTTCACCCTTTTTGGATAATTTTGTGTTGATATTTATTGATGACATCTTAATTTATTCCAAGAATGTGGAAGAGAATAAATAACACTTAAGAATAGTGTTGGAGATGTTATGGAAGAATTAGCTGTATGCTAAACTCAACAAGTGTGATTTCTTCAAGGAGGAAATTCAGTACCTTGGTCACATTATTTCTGTTGAGGGAATCGCAGTTGACCCGAAGAAAATTAGGACAATTATGGAATGGAGGGTATCCAAAAATGTGGCAAACATCCGATCATTTATGGGTTTGGCCGAGTATTATTAACGGTTCATTGAAGGATTCTCAAAGATTTCTTTCCCAATTACCTCCTTACAAAGGAAGGGAAAAATATTTAAATGGATGAAGGAATGTCAAAACAATTTTGAAAGGCTAAAATTGTTATTGGCTACAGCTCCAGTGTTGAGAGTAGCTGATCCCAATAAATAATTCGAAGTTTGCAAGAATGCGTGTAAAGAAGAAGTTGGGGAAATTTTGTCACAAGAAGGTAAAGTAGTTTCCTATGAGTCTCGGAAACTAAAAGAGCATGAATTGCGATACTCAACCTATGATTTAGAGCTGAAAACAGTAGTGCATGCACTCCGAGTATGGAGGCACCACCTGCTTGGAAAGAGATTTGTACTCAAAACCGATCATAGCAGCCTAACTAGTTATTTTAAGAAAGTTGATCTTAATTATTGCCAGGCAATACAGAATGTTTTCCTAAGCAAGTTTGACATTGATATGCAGCATGTGAAGGGTAAGGGAAATAGAGTAGCAGATGCATTGAGTAGAAAGTTGCATGGTGTTTATGAATTGTACTACAATTAGATTGAATGTAAGTTTTTGGAACAAATAAAAATAGAAGCTGAGAAGGATCCTGAGTACCAATTTATGTGGCAGCAAGCAGAGGAGACCAGAAAACAAGGAAAATATGCTGATTACAGAATTAACAAGGACCAGTTGCTAATTTTCAAGGGGAGGATTTATGTTCCAAACCAAATGGAATTGAAGTAACTGATCCTGAATGAATACCATCGGAGTAACTATTTTGGACATCTCGGGTATCAGAAAATGATAACAACAATTAGGAAGAACTACTTCTGGCCATGTATGCGAAGAGATATTGTAGAATATTTGAACAGATGTTTAGAGTGCCAACAAGTAAAGGTGGAGCATCGACATCCAGCTGGATTGATGCAGCCCATACTAGTACTTGAGTGGAAATGGGAGGTAATATCCTTAGACTTCATTACTGGGTTAACAAAGTCAAAGAAGAACAATGACTCCATTATGGTGGTAGTGGATCGATTAAGTAAAGCAACACATTTCATACTAGTACAGTCCACCTATAAAACGATGCAAATAGTAGATATATTTATGCAAGAATTTTTTAGGTTACATGGAATTCCAAAGACTGTCATATCTGACAGAGATGTGAAGTTTACTTCAGCATTCTGGAAAACATTATTTATGAGTTTGGGAACCCAAATTAATTTCAGTACTGCCTACCAACCACAGACAAATGGACAAACTGAGACGGTGAATCATATTTTGGAGGACATGTTACGCATGTACGTAATGCAGCAACCAACCATGTGGGAAGAATATTTTCACTTGGTATAATTTGTGTACAGCAACGGTTATCAGGAATCACTTAATATGAGTTCATTTGAAGCATTATACGGAAGACAGTGTCGAACTCCTATTAACTGGAGTAGTCCAGAAACCAAACTAATGCTTGGATAATAAATGCTAGCTGAGATGGAGGCAGAAGTAAGAAAAATAAGGAAAAATTTGAAAGCAGCTCAGGATCGAAAAAAAGTATATGAAAATAAAAAAAGGACTTACAATGAATTTTAAGTAGGAGATCATGTGTATGTAAGGATCAAACAAAAGAAGAGCACTTTAAGGTGGGCCTCTTGTGCCAAATTGGCTCCCAGGTTTTGTGGGCCTTTCCAAATATTAGAGGGGGTAGGACCTATGGCTTATCGATTGGCTCTGCCCAGTCATATATGTGTACACAACGTCTTTCATGTATCGTTACTTAAGTGATATGTACATGACCCGAAGCATGTAATCCACTGGAAAAGAACTCAAGTAGAATATGAACACAAAACCTGATTAGAAATATGAAAGTTTATGAGAAATTAATTCAAATTTTGTTGATTGCAGGTCAAACCAGATGTTGATTTCCTGGTCAAGCCTCAATGTATAATCGATTGGAGATAAATCATGCTCCGGAAGCGAGCCCTCACCCAGGTTAAGGTGCAATGGAATCACTTCGTCCCGGATGAAGCTACCTGGGAGGATGAAGGTTTTGTTTGGGAGGCTTACCCCGAACTATTTGCTGATTTTGAATGAAACACCGAGGACGATATTCGCTTCCATGGGGGAAGTTGTGATAGCTGGCTTAAGTGCCAACTAATGGTTATGTTATGTTTGTTAATACATTAAGACATTTATTTGTTATTTTTTGGAAATATTACATTATGAGCAGGAATTCATTTTAATTAAATAAAATTAGCTATGGAAGTGATTTCCATAAAAAAATAAAATACTGATGGTAAAATTATTCCAAGAACTGAGATTTAGTTGAACAGAAAACAGTTCAAACAGTTACCCCAACCTATGAGGATAAAGGCATATATTATTGAGGAAGGGGGGTTCTGTTCAGCAACTGGAAGGAGGAAGTTTGAGAGAAGAATTCCCAAGCTGGTGGTGACCAATGGAATTACTCAGACACTTGAGATTTTTATGGATTGGAAGACTGGACTAGAATGTCACTAGGTCTCTTCCGAAACCTCTGTCAACTCATATAGCTCAGCATTTGGAGCACGGGGGAGAGACAAGGATGTAATTTCCTCTCTCGAGGTAGGGAAGACAACAATTGAAAGACAGATAATTTTATCTACCATTGGAAATATTACTTTGTTTATGAATGATATTGACAGGTTAAGTGTTATAATCTGTAGAAGTTACAGTACTTAAATTTTGAAAGGAAAAGCTTCTAAGTATGTTTATTTTGACAAATAAGACAGCGAGATAGAATTAAATTTATTACTAAAATATTTAAGAAAGAGAACCGTTAACATAGAACCCTCGAGATGAAGGCTCCGTGTTGGTTTTTCTCTGCAACTATGATAAAACATGGACAGAATGGTCTGGCCATTTTCATTGCTAAAAACAACAGAAAGAAAGGTAAAGATAAAACCCTTAAAGCTCAAAAAGGGTTGTTATGTAGTTAACTGGAAAACTGGATCAGACTGTATAAATTTTGAACATTAAATAACAGAGTTGTACTGAGAACTTAGTTACAGAAGTAGAGTCATGCAAAACATTACATGTAAAGACAAGAACTGTGAATGACAAAATTTACTACTGAAAACTGTAAAATGTATTTTCTGTTGACAGAGTACAAGACAGAAGATCGAACTATCATATGGAAGAAATTAACATGTGATGTAGATTCTAACTCGGAAACTAAAAGAATAGAATGTTGAAATCTCTGTTTAGATTCATATGCATGTTAAGGAACTACTCAACCAATAAGATAACCCAGCATTGAAAATATAAAATGTATAATACTAGTGAAGGGACAAAACTTTACTCTGAGCGTAGTCATAAGAGACCCTCTATAACTTATATTAAAAGAGTCCAGAAATAACACTTTCAGTACCATAAACCACAAATATGCACACGATTAAAGAAAGAAAGTATAGATAAACCATTACTGGAGGTAAACAAATTCCAGTTTCAGTCTTGTGCAATACAAATATGGTATAGACAAGATATCCATAGATGCAAGAAGTTAAACTTTATTTATACAAACCAGAGTTCGAACATCTAATTAAAAATTATACCAAACACACCTCACACAATGTTCAGAAAACTCATGAACAATCTACAGTGAAAACTTCAGAAAACTGTGGGAAAAAGTTGCGACCATAAAACATGCTTGAACAAGAATTTAGACAAGGAGAACAAATAAATACAACAGACATATATATACGACTACGACATGTCCATTTTGGGTATAGCTCGTGCAGAAAAGTTCAAATTTAAAGTAACAGGAAAAGACGGAGAGCTCCATAGTGAGCCAAGATCCCCTATGAAACTCGGTGTTCTGTGACCAAGTCACAAGTGGAAAGAAGTACCTTTTGGAGCCGGTTTAGGAGTAGTTAGCAGAAACACCAAACCGAGCTACACAAAAATTATCCACCGCAAAGCCATACCAAGCGAGTTTACCTACACAAATAGAAAGAGGAGAGTTAAACATTTTAGTTTCTCATACCCCTAAATGCTAGAGGGAAAATTTGAAACGATAACAAAGTCACCTTACCTATAAGGGTTCTTTGCCGAAAACGAATGTGTCAACCTGCAAGTACTACCATCAAGATTTAATGGTTAGTATAGATTTAAGGGTGTGAAGAATCAACCTAAACAATCTTAGTACAAATTGACAATGTAGACAGAGGGTTTATTGTGGATTTCATCTGCGGTAGCACGGCTGAGGAGAGGAATTCCAACCAGAGGAATGGCTCGAAAACAACATTCTGGCCCCAGACAGGAACATGCTCAAACCTTAGACGCGGATGCGGATGAAGTCCGAGGATTTAACATCTAAAGAAGAATATGTAACATAACAACCTTTTATAAGGTTGACTGTAATAAACCTCTATTCTGCAGTAAAGATTCTGTCGGAATCTCATAGCAACCATAAGTTATCTTACCGTAAGAATTGATGACATAAACCTTACCAATGCTAGGAAGAACCCTAGAGGGGTTTCTTGCAGAGGCAACAAGTTTCTCTTGTGGAGCGCTGAGGCAAAATGCTCGAATGACAAAGAAACGGTTAGGGATGGGAGGTCATTACCACCATAACCCTAAATCAAATCAACTGTTGGATTCCTGGTATTTAATAAGATTATTAGAATGCAGAACAACTATACATCAAAGGTGGAGTATAATTTGTGTTTATGTTAAGTGAATCTAACACACATAGGTGTGAAATTGATTGTAATTGGATTTAAAAATGATGAAATTGTAATTTTTTTTTAATGAGTATATCGTTGAATGTTACATTCACGAGGCTCAAAGTCAATATAACAATATTCAAGACATTATAACTCATCATGTTACTAGCTAGACTTTGAACTTAGCTGGACAAGATATTGATCATTATGCCAACAAGCCTATATAATTCCAATTGACAAAATTCAACCTTCTTAAAATCCAACAAAACAATTTGATATGTAATTATTAAACTACTAACTTAAAAAAATTATTTAACAACTTGAAAAGTCTATGTAAATAATTTCAATATTAAATTTCATGATTATGAAAGAAAATCAATTTTACATAATGTTTAAAAATATATAAAATTATGTATTAAAATTTATAAATTTTATTATCTTTAAATTTTACAATACAAAAAATAACTATAAAGCTTAATGATTAAAAAGTTAAATTTTTAACTTAATTATTTATAAATTATAAAATCAATCAATTTAGTTTTATAGTTATTTAAATATAGTTATAATAAAATCATTAATATATAAGTATAAAATAGTTAAATGATGATATATATATAGTTTAATTGTTTTATATTTTTGTTTTAACTAAAAATTCAAGACATAGTTTTATTTGAAATTAAAAAAATTCTTTATTTAATTTGTATTTTTGAAATAAAAAATAAATAAAATCTTTTATAAAAAATTTTAAATCAATTCTAATATTTTTTGGTTGAATTTAAAATAATATTGATTGTAAAATAAATCTAAAAATTTAAAAATTTAAATTAAATTTATGATAAAAAGCTTCTTAACACTGTATTAAATTTCAATCAAATTCACTTAAAAAAATAGTAGTATAAATATAATAATGTTGGATTAAACTATTAAATATTAAGTTGATGTTATTAGATAAATCAATCATATTTAATTTTATTGAGTTAATGATACAATTAAATATATTAAAAAATTATCATTAACCCTATTTTAAAGTGTTTTTATTATTATTATAATTACTTCTAAACAATATTATATTTACATTGTTAAAATAAAATAAAATTTATAAATATATAATTTGAAATTTCATTGTGAAATGGGAGAAAAATATAATCATTATTATACTAATAATATTAACAGTATAGATCCATTTTAAGTACGGATCTAACATGAGCCATGAGGGATCAAGTTTCTTCATGTGCAAATTTTTTTAGAGTTCAAAATACAATGTGTTATTTCTAGTTGTTTAAATTGTATTTTTTAATGCTAAATAGAGTATATATAGAACTAAATAAAAAATTTGACCACAAAAGACTTATATATATATGTGTGTGTGTGTGTGTGTGAAGTTGATATATTTTCAAATAGTTTATTTAAATCTCTTGTTGAAATATTTTTGAAAAGTATAATATTTAAACATTTGATTCACACATTCTTTTACTTATAATTACTTTAGAGTTTTTTTTTTTTTTAATTGTACCCTTCATTATTTTTCTGTTTAGAACATAATTTTTATTTTAAAGGAGCAAGAATGGACGGACAAACTTACACATCCTCTCATGCTAGGCTATAGAATGAGCATATAGGCTCAAGAATGACCCTCTAGGCACAATAATGAAAATTAATTTATTTTATAATATTGTGTATGATGATGATTAATGTCTTTTAGGCTCTCTTTAATATATTGGCCATTAAGAAGATAAGAGAATAATTATAATTCTTTAATATTTTATTTTTACACTTAAAAAGAATTGACATATTGCATCACTATAGTTTTGATAACTAAAAATTTTTAAAAAAAAATTGTAATGGGATAAGTATTTTGAAAACAAAATAAAATGTGAGGACAAGATGGACAATCTAGGAGGAAGTGCTTTTCATTTTCAGCCCTCTTAGAATTGTATAGGTGATAAACTCTTTCATCACAAGACATTTTGGGAATTGACAAATGCCCAATTTCACTATAAAGCTCATAAGAATTAATCTTTATTTTGACAATAATACTAGTCAATGCCAAAAGCATTTTTTATTTTTGAAATTAAAGTTTATCACCTCCTCCAAAATTATATTCATTAAGTTATAATTTCAAATTGTATATAAATACTAAATATTTGTATAATATATTAATTCATTAAAAAGATTATAATTTTTAAATGATATATCTCAAAATTAATTTAAAAAAATAGAAATTATCATGTGCAACATTATTAAGATATATTATATACAACTTACACTACTATAGCATTATTAATCCAAAAATAATGTATTAATCTTAATTGAATTTCTAAAATTACATAAATATAATAAAGTTAATATAACATGGTATCAAATATATAAATTTAATGTGATTATTGCTTACCACAAAATTGGATTACTTAATCTAATTATGAGATAAGAACCATGACCATTTTCAATACTTATTTTAAATATTCATCATTACCATAGTTATATATATATATATATATATATATATATATATATATATATATATTATTGTAAATTTAGTACTACCTTACTATTTTCTATTTATAAAAAAAGATGCATGTTGCAACATACAAAAACTCGATGGCCTCAACCTGCCCTAAAGAAACTAGGTCTGTTGGCCACCTTAGAGAGTTAAATGTCATCCAATATTGAAAAATTTGCATCCGTCTACTAGCCGCTATGGCCATTATACTATGCCTAACAAAGTCTAACTGAAAATAGTAAATGCTAACCGCAAAATACATTGGAAACCAAGAAAATCATTAGTTAATCATTTGAAGAATTGATAGGAGTCGGGTCTTTAGCAGTAGAGCTCGACATGTCTACTTGTTGCTTGGTTTGAAGCTGTTGCTCAATTCTTCCAAGTCAAGCCGTAACATAATGTTGAGATACTCGAATATCTTGAATCTCTCTTTTAATTTTCTGCAAAACTAAAACCACTTGGGGGTTTCCTTCCATTTCCTTTAAACTCATCATGGTTTTGGCCAACACACATTTAAGTGTCTAGTAAGTATGAATGGACTGATGAAAAAGGGACAATATCCCTCTTGTATTCCCTGGGTCTTTTATGAAGTCCATGGTGTCCTCTTGTTGTTCTATTTCCTCTTCTTTGTTGTTGCATTCTCTCTCCCAGCCCTGAATTAGATTGTGAACATGTGGTGGGTTTCCTGTAGAGTAAATATCAAAGAGGTTTTCCATAACCTCTTTTTTTTTCTTTTTTTCTGCCTCGCTTGCTAGATCAAGCTGTGTATTTTGGAAGCTTCTACTTTCCTTTTTCCTTTACCTGACATTTGACAGGTTGAACTTTTACCATTTTTGTATAGGAAGTAAAAGCCCTTGATTATTCTGTTTCAATTCCTTTGACATAAATTGAGCAACACTTGTGATAATTTTAAAAAGGCCTGTATATGGCAAGAAAAATTCGATAACGGTTTGCATGAAACAACAAATGGGGCTGACAACTTCCTTTGTAACAGTTGATACCATATAAAAGATAGCTATGGCATACATATATTAAAAAAAAAAAAAAAAACTTATCTTTTTATCCTATGTAAAATGTTTGAATACTTTATCCATGTTGTATCATGATTAAATCAAATTACAACACTGAAGATAGACTAATCGAAACTAAGACTTGACTCATAAGATTCATTAATCCCACTAAGCTTGAATACCTTATATACTAATGAATTGCATACTTAAAACTCCTATAACCAAAGTTCCATTGACATGGGATCCGTGTCACTTTATATATATAATATTGATTAAAGGTTTACGTGAGGTTTCTCCGATGTTATGATAATGTTCTTTTTTTTAAGGTTTCATTATCGCTTGCCAACCCACATAGTGTAACATCCAAGGTAAATGATAAGACCGAGGTGTAGCTGGCACGTCTGGCTTAATTGATTGCAAAAGGTACAATAATTTAATCTCTGGGACAGATTTGAATCTTTCCATATTCATATGCGGATTTCATTGGTATTCGATTTAGATTTCCACCGTCGATTCTTATGAGATCGAGGGCTCACAAATCTGGCGGGAAACCATTCTTTGGTAATTTCGCTAACCCTAGCAGACTTTATCATTTGTCACTTCTGCCATGTGAGTTTGACTCACTGTGCCTCTGAGCTCTACTCCTCATGGTTTTGTTTTAGAAACAACATGGTTGAAGGTGTATCTGCCTTCCGCAATGCATTTGCTGAAGAGCATGACCTCTGTTTGCCATTTTTGTTACCACAGTACCTGATTTAAGCTCCACCTTTATGATTTTGTAGTGGCGTTCTCTTTAAGGAAGTCCGAAAAATCTCCCAAATTCATGGCTACATCGCCCTTCTCAGCCTGGTAAGAATTAATCCGAGGTTCTAATTCATTCTCTCTTTAGTGAGTTTCGATTTTTGGTTTCTGGAATGGTGAATAGACACCGTTTAACGTGCTTCCCTTGCTTGCAGCTCGGCATTCTTCCAGGCTTAGGATTTGATTAACCATAGGTGAGAAAATTTATGCTTTCACATTCTCTGTCTTCAATAGTTTCCATTTTATAGTTTTGTCTAAATTTCCACCTTGCTACCTTTACACGCATTTTTGATCAGATGTTCTAATTTATTTGCAGGTAAATCTCTGCCAAGATAATGTGGAACTTCTACAGTTTAATGGACTCGACTAACATTTTAATAATTCCCTCCAGGTATTCCAAGTTTTCTTATCTGGGTCTACGTTCTTTTCTTCAAGGTTAGTACCGGTTGTGCGAAAATGAACTCCAGAATTTGTTAAAGTTTACTCTTTTAAATGAGTTTGTCCTCTTTTGGCTCTGGAGACTCTGTTTAAATGTTTAACGAAATTGAAAAACTCAAGAATCAGGGTCTCCACCAAGTTTTTGATATCGGTTGGAACTCTATGTATCTGAATGTTATCATTCAATTTTAGATTGTATAATGATAAACCTTTCCTGAAAACATTTTACCATACTATCTATTACGATATGTCCATTCCTTAGCCTTGTTATCATCTAAGAAACTATTTCTCTATGGCATAACAACTTGTGTTACTATGCCTCACGGGTTCTCCAGAGAATATATTTAAGTGTTCAATAAGGTTTTTTGTTTCCATTGCTTGGCTTGTCGTTCTAAAATCCTTTGTCGGAATTTGTTCTTGTGCATTTCTTGAAATACTCTGCAAATTTGTGGACAATTTGTTTACTTAAGGGTTTATTTGTTTTAATAGCCCATAAGAAAATAAAATAGCTACAATCTTCTTTATTCGATTGGGTTTGGGCCTTGAGCCACACAAACATGTATATTTTTAAATTATCAATGTATTTTTACAGCTTATAAAAAGTAATTATGGTTATATGCTATCTTTCCTTCTTGTACAGTTAAACTGTGTTTTCGAAAAGATAAAAAGAACTATTTGAACTACAGTTCTTGACTATTTTTACCCTTTTTTCAATATATTTACAGCAATAAGTTGAATAAATTTTTGTAACTGTGATGTTTAAACAGGTGACCGGACCACCTTAATTGTAGTCCGTGATATCCATACCTGAGGGACGATGTGTCGAGGGTTGGGTTCTCACCTAGTACCCTCGACCAACAGTCTGCTCTGTAATGTTTCAACTCAAGAATAGTACCTACTGTTTATTTAAATACCATTCTAACTAAACAATCTTACAGCTTATTCTTTTCTTGAGTATTAAGTTACTGTAAGTCTGGTAGAACAGTTTACTACACAGATTCTTTACAGTTCTGCAACAGACACCTACTGTTTACTGCACACAATCATTCAGTATACATTTTTCACACAACTTACAGTATCAAACTATAACTATAAGATATATATATATATATATATATATATATATATATATATATATATACATGGAACTCATAATAATAACGAAAATCTCAACATAGCTATCATTTTTCTATTATACACTTTTCATTTTTCTTTCATTAATAGATAAACCTTGTATACAAATCAAACTTAGATATATCTATTATTAATTCTTTGAACTTGCATAGCTACTTATCTGGCTATGTAGTTTCACAGCTGAGGTCCTCCCAACCTTCAAGAGAGGCAATTATGTCCTCCTCTTGCCCTCGTGCTCCATTCCTGAAAGGTATGGGTTGACAGTGGATATTTCTGCTGTGACCTCCGGACACCTAGTCCAGTCAGTCCCAGAAATAATTCAGGATTGTTGTGTGTTTTCCACAGGTCTCTACCAACTCTGGAAAATCTAAACTCTTCCTTAGACCATCAACAAAACCCCTACTCCTCACTGGGAGCAGTCTCTTATCCCAGAAGAGCAGGTAACTATTTCCAACTATCCCCAACCGAATTCCAGTTCTTGGAAAACATTTACCATCAGCTTTTAATTTTTATGAAGTTGTTTTCCATAACTGATTTTACTATTCATAATTAATCACTACTGAAAACAACTTTTCAGCAAAACATTAATAGTTCCAGACTTTTCTTAAAACAAATAATAAAAATGTATTTTAGCTAGTTAACAACTAGTTATAATTAAAGACAGTTTTCACAACTTCCCCCCTGGAATTATCATTGTCCTCGATGTTTCACTCTAGCTCTGAAAATATTTATGGGTTAGCTTCACACACAAATATTTCATCCTCCCAAGTAGCCTCATCTGGGCCGAAGTGCTTCCAGTGTCCTTTAACCTGGGTGATAACCTATTTCCGGAGCATAATTTCTCTCCAGTCAAGTATGTGTTGCGGCTCGACCAGAAACTCGCTGTCCAGCTCTACCTACAAACAACAAAATTCCTTGTCAAATTATCATAAGGAAATCATTTTTTCAAGTCAGGATTTTAAATTCTATCCTACCTGTATATTTTACCAATGAATTACGTACTTCGAATCATGCACATAACATTTCAACAGGGACACATGGAATACATTGTGTACTAGGATGTGACTGGGTAAAGCCAGTCGATATGCCACAGATCCTACCTTTTCCAAAATTTGGAAGGGTCCAAAAAACTTGGGAGCCAACTTGGCACAAGAGGTCCACCGCAAGGTGCTCGTCTTGGGTTTAATCCTCACATACACATGGTCCCCCACTTTGAATTCCCGATAAGTGCTCTTCTTATATGCATAGATTTTCTGTCGATCTTGTGTAACCTTCAAATTTTGTCTTATATTCTTTACTTTAGATTCCATTTCAACCAACATTTCAGGTCCCAACATTAATTTTATTTCAGGGCTACTCCAATTTATGGGTGTGCGACACTTCCTCCCATACAAGGCCTCGAAAGGACTCATCTTAAGGGACTCCTGATAACCATTGTTGTAAGAAAATTCAACAAGATGCAAATAGTCTTCCCATTTGGATGGTTGCTACATCACGTACATGCACAACATGTCTTTCAAAACTTGGCTTACTCTGTTTGATCGTCTGTCTGGGGATGATAAGCGGTACTAAAATTTATTTGGGTTCCCAGATCTGTGAACAGAGTTTTCCAAAATGCTGAGGTAAAATTTACATCTCTGTCTGAGATCACCGTCTTCGGAATACCATTTAGCCTAAAAATTTCTCTCATGAAAAGGTCTGTTATCTATACAGTCTTATAAGTAGACTGCACAGGTATAAAATGTGCATATTTACTCAATCTGTCAACTACCACCATGATGGAGTCATTGTGCTTCTTTAACCACTGTAAACCTGTAATGAAGTCTAGGGATATGACCTCCCACTTCCATTCAGGTACCCGTATGGGCTGCAACAATCCTGCGGGATGTCAATGCTCCACCTTAACTTGTTGACACTCCAAACATTTATTTAGATATTTAGCAATATTTTTACACATAATAGGCCAGAAATATACTTTTCTAATAGCTATTAACATTTTCTGGTATCCTGGGTGACCCGCATAATTGCTACGATGGTATTCATCCATGATCAACTCCTTTAGGTCCACACGATTTGGTATATACATATTTCCTCTAAAGGTCAGCATCTTATTTTTATCAACTCCATATTCAGAAGTACTTCCTTTCTTTCAGGTTTCTTCCATTTGCTGACATAGGAATTGATATTCTGGATCTTTCTATGCTTCCTCTTTCACCTGATATAAGAATTTATTTTCAAGTTGATTGTAGTAAAGCTCATAGACACAATGCAGCTTCCTACTTAAAGAATTAGCCACCCAATTTTCCTTACCTTTCACAGGCTGGATTTTCATCTCAAATTCACTTAGAAAGGCATTCCATATTGCCTGTCTAGAATTTAAATCATCTTGTTTGAAATAACTAGTTAAGCTGCTATGATTTGTCTTTAGCATAAAATTTTTATCGAGAAAGTAATGTCTCCATACTCAAAGCGCCTGTACTACTGGTGTTAATTCCATATCATAGGTTGAGTACCTTTTTTCATTTTCTTTTAACTTTCTTGACTCATATGCCACTATTTTTCCTTCTTGTGATAGAACTTCCCCAACACCCTCTTTGCTTGCGTCTGTACAAACTTCAAATTCTTTGTTGGGGTCAGCTACCCTCAACACTGGTGTAGTGGTCAAAAGCTATTTCAGCTTTTCAAAATTGTTTTGACATTCAAAAATCCACTTGAAGACTTTTCCTTTCCTCTGCAAAGAAGTGATAGGAAAATAAATTCTGGAAAATCCCTCAATAAATATTCAATAGTACCCTGCTAATCCCATAAAGGATCGAATATATGCCACATTCTGGGGTACGCACCATTTCATGATTGTCTTGATTTTCTCTGGATCAACAACAATCCCTTCTGCTGAAATGACATGGCCTAAATACTGAATTTTTGTTTTAAAGAAATCACATTTTCTGAACTTAGCATACAACTGGTGTTTTCTTAGCATTTCCAGCACAATTCTTAAATTCTCCTTATGTTCTTCGTGGTTTTTAGAATAGATTAAAATTTCATCTATGAATATAAGTACAAAATTATCCAGGAAAGGATGAAAGATTCCATGCATTAACCTCATAAAGGTTGCTGGTGCATTTTTTAACCCAAAGGGAAACACCACAAATTCATAATGCCCGTACCTGGTATGGAATGCAGTCTTGTAAATGTCTTCATCCTTGATTCGGATCTGGTGATATCCAGATCTTAAATCTATCTTTGAAAATAATGTGGCCCCCTTTACTTGATCAAATAGATCATCAATCCTGGGTAAAGGATATTTATTATTGACTGTTAACTTGTTAAGTTGTCTATAGTCCATGCACATTTGCATGGTTCCGTCCTTCTTCTTCACAAACAACACTGATGCTCCCCAAGGGGACACACTTGGACGAATGTAACCCTTGTCCAGTAGTTACTGTAACTGCATTTTTATTTCAATTAATTCTGGAACACTCATTCTATAAGGAGCCCTTGACACATGTGATTCTCCTAACATTAACTCTATAGTAAAATCGATATCTCATCTTGGTGGTAATCCAGGAATATTTTCTGTAAAAGCATCCATGAAATCTTGCACCACAGGTATGTTTTCCATCATAGGTGATTTTTCCTTGAAATCATTATATCCCACTTGAATAACATATATTTGGCATCCCTTCCTTATACATTTATTCATTTGGGATGTTGTAATTGGACGTAGTTGTAGTGGCTTCTTGATTCCTTGAATCTCCTTGCGTGTTCCATCTTGCATTATGTAATAAATTATTTTTTTCCTTGCAGTCTACTAAGGTCAAATGTTTTTCTAGCCAATCCATGCCCAAAAAAAAATCATAGGACCCTAATGGTAGTATTTTCAGATCCACATTTAATTGTTGTTCTACAATTTCTAAGGTGTAGTTTGTAATCTTGGCAGTTACCTTTCTTTTTTCTCTTGTGGCTAGCGGTACTAGCCAGGAGTTTTTGAATTTTTGTTCTTTTAATTTACACATTTCCACTATTTTGGGACTAACATAACTTAGACTTGCACCTGGGTCTACCAAAATAGAAACATATTGAGACAATAATTTACCTTTCAACTCAATCATTGTTGACTGATAATGTGCCTTTCAATCCTCCAACATTGCATTGATACGAAGAATGTTTCACACCACATCGCCTATTGTAGAAGCTTCCTGCAAGTCGGAAACTGTGTCATTTCTTGCTCACTGTGAGCAATTTTTATAATAGTGTGCCTCACCACACCCCCAACAATGTAGAGGTGGCTTGGTCACCTGCCCTTGCTCAGGCTTGTTGGATGCCTCTGTAGGCTTCTCTTCCACTGGTCATCAATTTCTTTGATGATTTCTAACAAATTGTTTACTGACAGAACTTCGTGCAGAATTCTTAAAATTATTTCTTTTGGAACCTTTGAAATTTGAGCTACTTTTCCGTTCTTTCCTTGGCTGCCAACTTTTCTCAACCTCCCCTTTAGACTTAAACTGCTGATAGCACATTCGTGCCTTACAAATGGCTTCATCCATGGTTCTGGGATTTACAAATTCAATTCACTCTTTCATATGTGTTGGCAAGCTGCTCAGAAATCTTTGTACCTTAGCCTTTTCCTCTCGAATGTATGGAATGTATCGTAACAGGGAGGTGAACTTGGTGATGTGCTCATCCATAGTCATTTGTCCCAGCCTCAAGTCATGAAATTATTTATCTTTCTCATCGTAGAAATGTTATGTTAAATATGTGTCTTTAAATTATTGCTAGAACAATTCCCAAGTAATATGTTGTTCCTCAATGCTGCTAAAATTCTTTACTTCTTCCCACCATAGAGTGGCTTTATCCCTTAATTGATATATGAACAATCTGGCCTTTAGGTTGTTGCTGTATTTGTACACCTAAAATACTTGTTCATGTTTATTAACCATGCCTTTGCCACTTCCTCAAATTCACCATCAAATGTTGGTGGTTTTATTTTTCGAAACTCCTCCTGAAGCTCTACGTTCTGCTTCTTAACCTCTTGTTGATCCGACAAATTGGCGAATTCCACTTCATTGTAGTTTATGTTCTTGTTGCTTTGCTGAGATGGGATTCTTTCCACTCTGTTAGTGGTGTTGTCTCTGGTTTGTTGTTCTTCACCTTCTTGCATACCCTTGTCAGCACTGGGGTGTTCCATTTCTTGGTTTTTCTTGTCTGACATGCTCCTAAGTATATTTTCTTATTCTTGCATTAATCGTTCGTTATCCCTTCGAACTCGTACCATATCTTCCTATAATTGTTGTACTGTATTCAACAGTATGTTGGTTTGATGTTGTTGTTCCTCCAACAGTCTACTTGTTTGTTGGTGCTGATCGAAACTCAGCTGAACCCACATCTCAGGGCTCACTACTGGTTGTGTTTGGGGTTCCCTGGTGTCTTGGAGTGGTTGTTGCATTGTTCCCCTCCTCATGATATTTCCTGCTAAGCTTCTATTATATGCATCAATATACACACAACTTAATCGTTAGTTGACCCTTAGGGTCCCAGCGTATGAACGTTGCTCTGATACCACTTGTGGCATACATATAAAAAAAAAAAAAACTTATCTTTTTATCCTATGTAAAAAGTTTGAATACTTTATCCATGTTGTATAATGATTAAATCAAAATTACAACACTGAAAAATAGACTGATCGAAACTAAGATTTGTCTTATAAGATTTATTAATCCCACTAAGCTTGAATATAAGTCTTAATACCTTATATACTAACGAATTACATACTTACAACTCCTATAACAAAAGTTCCATTGACATGGGATCCCTCTCACTTTATATATATAAGATTGATTAAAGGTTTACGTGAGGTTTCTCCGGTGTTATGCTAATGTTTTTTTTTTTTTTAAGGTTTCATTATCTATTTCCAACCCACATAGTGTAACATCCAAGGTAAATGATAAGATCGAGGCGTAGCTGGCATGTCAAGTTTAAGTGATTGCAACAGGTACAAGAATTTAATCTCTGGGACTATTGTGAATATTTCCATATTCATATGCGGATTTCATTGGTATTCGATTTATATTTCCACTGTCGATTCTTATGAGATCGAGGGCTCAACAATCCAGTGGGAAAACGTTCTTTGGTAACTCTGCTAACCCTAGCAGACTTTATCATTTGTCACTTCCACCCTGTGATTTTGATTCACTGCACCTCCGAGCTCTGCTCCTCATGGTTTCATTTTGGAAACAGCATGGTTGAAGGTTCTCTGCCCTCCGCAATGCATTTGCTGAAGAGCATGACCTCTGTTTTCCATGGTCGTTACCACAGTACCAGATTCAAGGAAGTTCGAACAGTCTCCCAAATTCATGGCTTCTTCGCCCTTCCCAGCTCGGTAATAATTAATTCGAGGTTCTAATTCATTCTCTCTTTAGTGAGTTTCGATTTGTGGTTTCTGGAACTGTGAATAGACACCGTATAAAGTGCTTCCCTTGCTTTCAGCTCGGCGTTCTTCCAGGCTTAGGATTTTATTAACCATAGGTGAGAAAATTTACGCTTTCTCCTTCTTTGTCTTCAATAGTTTCCATTTTATAGTTTTGTTTAAGTTTCCACCTTGCTACCTTTACATGCATAGTGTAACATCCAAGGTAAATGATAAGATCGAGGCGTAGCTGGCATGTCAAGTTTAAGTGATTGCAACAGGTACAAGAATTTAATCTCTGGGACTATTGTGAATATTTCCATATTCATATGCGGATTTCATTGGTATTCGATTTATATTTCCACTGTCGATTCTTATGAGATCGAGGGCTCAACAATCCAGTGGGAAAACGTTCTTTGGTAACTCTGCTAACCCTAGCAGACTTTATCATTTGTCACTTCCACCCTGTGATTTTGATTCACTGCACCTCCGAGCTCTGCTCCTCATGGTTTCATTTTGGAAACAGCATGGTTGAAGGTGTCTCTGCCCTCCGCAATGCATTTGCTGAAGAGCATGACCTCTGTTTTCCATGGTCGTTACCACAGTACCAGATTCAAGGAAGTTCGAACAGTCTCCCAAATTCATGGCTTCTTCGCCCTTCCCAGCTCGGTAATAATTAATTCGAGGTTCTAATTCATTCTCTTTTTATTGAGTTTCGATTTGTGGTTTCTGGAACTGTGAATAGACACCGTATAAAGTGCTTCCCTTGCTTTCAGCTCGGCGTTCTTCCAGGCTTAGGATTTTATTAACCATAGGTGAGAAAATTTACGCTTTCTCCTTCTTTGTCTTCAATAGTTTCCATTTTATAGTTTTGTTTAAGTTTCCACCTTGCTACCTTTACATGCATTTTTGATCTATTGTTCTGATTTATCTGCAGGTAAATCTCTGCCAAGATAATGTGGCACTTATACAGGTTAATGGACTCGTTTAACATTTTAATAATTCCCTCCAGGTATTCTGAGTTTTCTTATCTGGGTTTGCGTTCTTTTCTTCAGGGTTAGCACTGATTGTGCAACATTGAACTCCAAAATTTATTAAAGTTTACTCTTTTAAATGATTTTGTCCTCTTTTGGCTCTAGAGACTCTGTTTAAATGTTTAACGAAATTGAAAAACTCAAGACTCAGGGTCTCCACCGAGTTTTTGATATCGTTTGAAACTCTATGTATCTGAATGTTATCATTCAATTTTAGACTATATAATGATAAACGTTTCCTAAAAAAATTTTACCATACTGTATATTATGATATTTCCATTCCTTAGTCTTTTTATCATCTAAGATACTATTTCTCTGTGGCATAGCAGTTTGTATTATTATGCTTCACGGGTTATCCAGAGAATAAATTTAATTTTCGATAAGGTGTTTTGTTTTCACTGCTTGGCTTGTCATTCTCAAATCCTTTGTGTACAGTTTGTTTACTTAAGGGTTTACTTATTTTAATAGCCAATAAGAAAAGAAGATAGCTACAATCTTCTTTATTCGACTGGGTTTGGGCCTTGAGCCGCACAAATATGTATATTTCTAAATTTTCAATGTATTTTTATAGCATATAAAAAGTAATTACGATTATATGCTATCTTTCCTTCCTATACAGTTAAATTGTGTTTTCGAAAAGATAAAAAGAAATATTTGAACTACAGTTCTTGACTATTCTTACCCTTTTTGCAATATATTGACAGCAATAAGTTGAATAATTTTTTGTAATTGTGATGTTTAAACGGGTGACCGGACCACCTTAATTGTAGTCTGTGATATCCATTCCCGAGGGACGATGTGTCGAGGGTTGGGTTCTCACCCATTACCCTCGACCAATAGTCCGCTCTGTAATGTTTCAACTCAAGAATATTACCTACTGTTTATTTAAATACCATTCTATATAAACAGTCTTATAGCTTATGCTTTTCTTGAGTATTAAGTTACTGTAATTCCGATAGAACAATTTACTACACAGATTCTTTACAGTTTTTCAACGAACACCCACTTTTTATTGCACACAATCATTCGGTATACATTTTACACACAACTTACAATATCAAACTATAACTGTAAGATATATATATACATGGAAATCATAATAATAATGAAAATCTCAACATGCCTATCATTTTTCTACTATACACCTATCATTTTTCTTTCATTAATAGATAAAACTTGTATACAACTCGGACTAAGCTATATCTGTTCTTAATTCTCTAAAATTGCATAACTACTTATCTGGTTATGCAGTTTCACAACTGAGGTCCTCCCAACCTTCAAGAGAGGTGATTACATCCTCCTCTTCCCCGTGCTCCAGTCCTGAATGGTACAGGTTGATAGTGGATATTTCTTCTGTGACCCCAGGACACCTAGTCCAGTCAGTACCAAAAATAATTTAGGATTGTTGTGTGTTTTCCACTAGTCTCTACCAGCTCTGGAAAATCTACATTCTTCCTTAGTCCATCAACAGAACCCCTACTCCTCATTGGGATCAGTCTCTTATCCCAAGAGGAGCAGTTAAATGTTTCCAATTATCCCCAACCAACTTCCAGTTCTTGGAAAACATTTACCATCAACTTTTAATTTTTATGAAGTTATTTTCCATCACTGATTTTATTATTCATAATTAATCACTACTGAAAATAACTTTTCAGCAAAACATTAATAGTTCCAGTCTTTTCTTAAAACAAATAATAAAAATGTCTTTTAACTAGTTAACAACTAGTTATCATTAAATGCAGTTGTCATAATAGCCTTACTATTGTTGTTGTAGGTGGTAGAATTATATAATATGAGTTTAGATAGAGAGAAGGATGAGGATAGATAGCGCAAGTCTGTAGCCCATAACCCATGGAGACAGAGGTGTTGTCTAACAGAACACAGGCCTCTATTTCCCTCCCAAGTAATTGATATACCAAACTTGTAATTTGAATTAAAGATAACCGAGTTACAAACACAAACGTAAACCCGCACGCCTTGCAGAGGGGCAGTATCCTGACCAAAAAAATTCTGATGATCATTGTAAGGGACAAAGACACGATCAGGCATGTTCTGCATTGCCATGCATGTAGTCTCATAGGTCTGAGATGCCAGGGGCCTCAAATTTTCCCTACAGACCAGAAACGGAGCCCCATTTTGGTTGAAGGCAACCCGACATGGGGTACTAAATCAAGGATCGACAAGAGGGGCCAGGAAAACCAGAAACAACAGAGTATCAAACATCTAACTTAAAGAAAATTGATAATACCCTTCTAACCAAGCTTCACCATTATAAAAAGAAAACTGTAATTTGTTCCAGAATCCATACGTAGAGAGACACCGACAATGAAGAACCACATACAAACCACATATAAATTTTAGGTTTCCATTATTATGGTTATGACAGTGAGCAGGAGCAGGTAAATTAACAGTCTAACTAACCATACTCATCATGTACCAAATGACCAGCCGAATTCGTAAACAAACAACCTTCGTTCCCACTGCTCCTGCTTCAAATTTCCGCCTGAGAACAATGCTCTTCGTCCTCACCACATCATGCCTTAACCCATTATACCTACATTTATGTTTCCAAAGTCAGTCTGAAATTCTTAGTTGGTGCCCAGAGTTTCCGTCAGCAGTCGTAATGTTGCGGCGTGCGAGCGTACCTGCTACTAGCCAGCTGCGGGCCCTAAACTTGAATGATGGTGTGGTCCCTGCCGCCGTGTGACACCACCTGTCTCCATTCTCCTCCACTTGGCATCCCGATCAGGGAACCGTAATTAAAATTTTGAATATCCATAATATTGTTCTTACAATTAAGTTTTCATTTTTTTTTATTAATTCATCCAAACTCTAATAATACTTATATATTTTTAAAATCACTTGAACTTAAATAAAAATTTGAAAAACTAACATCTATTATTCTTTTATACTTATAATAATAAAAAAGTGATAATAAACCAAACAGCAATAAACAATTCTCATTATAATGAAATTATTAATGAAAATCAATAAATCTACAAGATTTATACCGTGTATATGTAAAACTTGTATGTTATAAATATTTTAATAAATTTAAAATAAATATAAATCAACTTAGTAATAAAAACACCAAAGTATACCATTACGCAAAACACAGAAGTGTTTTGAAGGTGCCTTTTGTTGCTATTGAATTTGAAAATAGGAAAAGAACCCGAGAGTACGTATGTTTCTTTTGAAATTAAGTGATGCAATGGGATTACATTCACAGTTGTCCGTCACTTCACTTTGTTTTGACAAAATAAAATAATAAATGAAAATACAGTGATGGAAATATGTAGCTAATTTTTCTCATTCGAAATCTTGACTTGCTTAGCTATCCATATATGGGGCCAGATATTGGAGCTAGAATGGAGCTAGAACGTTGTATTTTTATCTATCTTGAGCCTCTAAATCAGTGGAATTAGTGAATCATTTGATGGGAAATTGATTTTTTTTAAATAAAAGAAATGAGTTAATTTACATTTTTTTAAAATAAAAGTAACGAGTATCAATGGAATTAGTAAATAATTTCATGGGAAATTGATTTTAAAATAAAATAAAATTAATGAGTCAATTTCCATTTTTTTTAAATAAAAGTAACAAGTCTGTGATGTCCTAGTATTAATTTATAATAAATTTTATTCAATATATAAAAAAAAAACTAAATCATCTTCTAAATTTTTTTTATGAAATATATAAAAGAAGAAAATATGTTTATTTAGTATCATCATGGTAGGAATCAACCCCAAAAAAAATACTCATTATTGTTTTAAATTTTAAGTATAGATATGAAGTCTTTACTCAAAAACCAAACCTACATTAACTAACCCCCATTTTTCAATGAAACCTGGAATGTCTTACGCATAGATATTGATTTTGAACCTTAGAGACCAAAGGCGTATATATATCAGAGTGATTGGTGATCATATTTTGCAAATAATGCATTTTTTCTGATTTTACTAAGAAACCGTGAGTCCTGCACCCCAATTGATGCCGTGCAGAAGCGCTTTAATATCACTTCTTCAATGAGAAAATTGAAAACTCATTACCGAAATTATTTATGGGGAATCCATTCACCAACTCCTCTAATGTGTTCACGTGGATGAGAGGGCTAAAGGTGCCATAGAAGTCTAGGTGGGTTCCAAAGAAGAGAAATGCATTCTCTGACGAGTGTTCAAACGTCTCGCATATGTTGTCTGGGTGGCTGAAAACAACCTCCGCAACTTTGTCATTCAGTCGCTCCTTCGTGAAGCAGAAATTCTCGGGCGAGCAGCGCACTCCTCTGTGGAATTCAAAGGAAAGTGGTTTCTGTTGCAGGGCCACGGAAGTGAGACCCAAGTCATGGAGCATCCATGCCGAGTATAGCATCTCGGATCCCAATTCCAATGACAAAAAATCACCGTGGCTATGGTCGTTTCTAAATAGTAGGAAGACAACAGAGTCGAGCCACGATTTGGAGTAGGTAGTGGCTTTCTCTGTTAGAGGAGTTTTTGGGAGAGGAAGTGGTGCCAACTATATGGGTTTGGGAGGTGCGAGGGTGCCAATTGAAGAATTATCCAGATACAGGACCAGATTCTAGGAGTAGTATTTAACGAAGCTTTGAAAAAACACAATGGAGAAAATTGATGAACGACCTGACATTGTTGAGATTTGTGAATCTCAACAATGTCACAAGAATAAACCTAATAATAAAATGTCTATCGACATAATCAATACATGTTACATAAAAGGTTTACAATATATTTCTTAAAACTTTATACATCAACGTAGCTGTGGTCTGTAAGATCTATTATCATCTTGGCAAAATGATGGCACACTCAATAAGCTAAATTGGGGGGGAGCCCATCTTGAAGAACACTTTGGTATTCCGCCAACCATCCAAAACCCCTTGGGACCATGCGAGGTTATGTTTGTCATGTCTGCTTCATTTTTGTTCTCATTCATAGGCTCTTTAATGATGGGAAGTAATCACATGGTCCTATATTATATCTGTTTATCCAAACTCATCATAGAATATCTTGGGTATGGTTAAGTGTCTCTAGAGAGAATTTTCTCTCTAAATTTTGAATAACATTAATAAATTTTATTTTTAAACAAATTAATGCCATGTAAAAACAAAATTAAATTTTTTGTGATATTTATAAAGATATTATGATTAGGGCTAAATAGTTAATGATATATAAATAAATATATAATTTTATTACTAAAATTAAATATATTATAATTTACTTTTAGGTTATTATAAATTTTTTTATTATGGATTATTACTTATTAATATCAATTAGATATTTTTAATTAAAAATTAAAAATTGTAAAATTAAAAATAAAATAATTCATTGAAACTACTCTGAAAAATATTCAAAATACTCTATTAAACTCCTCTCATCAACTTACTAATTTTTGAGCGGTCTAGAAACATGGTTAAATACATAATGGTCAAAGTAGCATGAAACGGTTGATTCCTCAATTGGAAGGATGGATTGCTTAAATCGAATCACTCAAGTGTAAGTGAAATGAAGTGAAATGAAGTGAAGAAGGGTTTCGAGTGAAAATCCCAAGTCACTTTTAATTAAATCTCTTATTACTTGTAAAAAAATAAAAATTAATGATTATATTATGAAAAAAGAACAGGAGAAAACTAGTTGAGAAAAAAATCTTAGTTTTTTATTTTGTATTATTATACATTTTTTTTCAATCTTAATCTTTTATTTAATAAAAAATTAAATTAGTTTTTGTAACAAAAGTGTGAAGGTACACGATAAAAGTGTAGATTAATGTAGAAAGACAAAAAGATAGTGATGTAGGAAACAAGGATATGGATGTGAAAAGCATGATTAATCAATTCTAGCAAAAAAAAAAAACAATGTTGAATGAATAAGTGATCACTCAATGGATTCAAGGAGAATATTAAATTAGCTTCATTCTGTTAATGAATATCCCAATTCAAAGTTATTCAGAGAATTTCATATATTCTTGTAGCAAGATGTATTTCAACTATTTCCCACGCTAAAGAGAATTCAAGTAAAATATACAAGGAAGTATGATTCGATACCTGAAAATGTAATCCAGTTTAAAGTGGGTGTGGCTCTTGCACTCTTAGCCCGGGAAACCAAAATAACAATTATACACTCTAGTTTAAAGTGGGTGTGGCTCTTGCACTCTTAGTCCGGGAAACCAAAATAGCAATTGTACACTCCAGAGCCCTTACATGCATTTTGATGACATGTGGAAAAAAAAAGAATTTTTCTTTTAAATCTAACTCTGAAAATGGCTCAAGTGGCTCAAATAAGTGGAGCAGAGGATTAGAGTTTCACTCTCCAAATTATATTATCAATATTTTCCTCAGACTTTCCTAAAGAAGCCATATTTGATCAATTGTTTCTATTTGCTTCTGCCTTGAAAAAAAAAAGTTCACAAGTCTCACTCATATGACTGCATCATATGTTTGAAAGAGGTATAAAGTAAGCTAATAAGCCATGTATAGTCTAGGAACATTGAAGGAAACTTCTTTAATCATCCACACCTCTTCCATACGAGCCTTTGTGTGGCTATTTGCAACCTCTTTGACTTTGAACGAGCAAACATTTGTTTGGCCATAATGAGAAATCATGAAACCATCTACTATTTTGTAGTCCTCCATGAATGAATTTATTATTTTTTCCTCGTAAATTGCATCACATCCATTGGATTGAATGAAAGTAGTATGAGAGTGCTCCATGTAAATCCAAAGTCCACTTCTGTGGCTGAAGTAGCCAAAAATAACATGCCTAATAATTTATGCAAGCCCATCACTAGATGTCAACATTGATGGGTCTCTTGAAAGCTTGATGATAAAGCAATATTTGACATTTATTTTATTCTCATTGATGCATTTTTCATTAGAAAACATGGTTACATTTGACCTTGGATCCAAAGCATACACAAAAGAAAGGTAATGACATGATTAACTCAACATTGAACAATTTTGAAGTGAAATCTTGCTAACTGTTCCATGTTCATAACCATCCAATCAAATATTCATGGTTGTTCAATTCATTTTATTCTCACCGATGCATTTTTCATTAGAAAACATGGTTTCATTTGACCTTAGACCCAAAGCATACAAAAAGGAAAAGACAATGACATGAGTAACTCAACATCCACCAATTTTGAAGAGAAATCTTGCTAAGTGTCCCATGTTCATAACCATCCAATCAAATATTCAAGTTTGTTCATTTATTTATCACTAACATTGGAATTCGATGTTAGTTTCTTTTAGAGAATTTTAACATTATACTCTTTCATTATGATAGAATTTTGGATGGATAGAATGATATGTTAATATTGGAAACCAACATAAATACAATCATTAAAAGTTTGATAAATAGCCTAGAAAAAATTTCTATTTTTGTATATTAATTATTTTATTAGTGACTAAATTGACAAAAAAAAAATAAAAAATAAATAAATAAATAAATCTATTATAATGTGAAAAGTTGTTTTTCTTCCAGAGTATTAAGTGTCATAGTGTCATAACATAATTTAAAAGACATTTTTAGATTATTTGTTTAGGTGATAATATAACATGTATTTAGGATCATCAATATATTTTTATTGAAGCAAAAAAATAGAATTAAAAATAAACGTTAAAGAATTAAAAATTAAATTATAATAATAATATTTTATTAATGTTATTTAGAGTTAATATAATTATTTAGAATTAATATAATTTTTAAATAATTTATTTATTATTATAGTATTAATTAGTTTATGGTACATACATTTATGGAGTAGTTCATTATTGTTATAAAAATAGTATAGTATATAAAATAATTTATCATTTATTTTAGGGAAATATATATGTATTTTTGTTGAGCAAGAAAAACAATGAAATATTAGAAGTTACTCTAAGATTAGAGTATTTTTTATTTTTAAATAATTTTTGTGTTAAAGTAATTTTAGATATTATTTTAAGATAAAATCATTTAATTACAAATAGTCTTTGAGAATACAAAAAATTAATTATTATAATAATAAAAAATATTTCTTATTAAAATTTAACCATTTAATTAGATCTTAAATAATATAATAAGCATTAGGTATACTTTCAAATATTTAAATCTCACCTCATTTTAAAAATACTAATTAAAGTAATTTTACAAAAATTACTATTTAAAAAAATAATCTCCATATTATCAAAGTCTCCAAACTAACATAGAGTGAATATATACATATGTCAGTGATAATTACTCGCATTATTATGATAATTCCTCACATTCATCTTTTATAAAAATGCATAATTAAACAATTTTAGTAAATGGTAAAAGATATTATTTACAATATCTTTTTAAAGTATTTATCAATTCCATATCATCCATATTTTTATCTAATGTTATTCTTTTATCAAGTATTGGGAATTGAGTTTGTAATAATATATTTTATTGAAAATTTATAAACATAAAAGCTAATGTGTGTTATGCAATGGTGAGATAATTTGGGTTCATTTATTTGTTTTTATTTTTTTCATTTTCATGCTCTCCCTTAAGATATTTGGCCCTCCATAAGGGGATTTGTTCTTGAAGGAGCATTGAAGTTTGTATGGATTCTGGTCTAGGTGGTTTAATTTGGGCTTAATCTTGGTTTCTAGGTAGAAAAATTATGTAATATATTCTTAAATTGGGTTGTCTCAAATGTTCTTTAGATTCCTATTGCCTTTTCTCCTTCAGTATCGAGTTTGTCACAATAACAATGGATCATCAACCTCCCTGAACTAGAAAAAGGTTGTCATAGTAACAATGGTACATGAAACTCCCATACTCACACACAAAGGGAACATTCATGACAATCAACTAAAGCAATACCCCTAGCAATCCAAAAGGAAATTGACTATGCTGAGAGGGAATTAGTCAAAATTGATGGTAGGATTATAAAAAATGAAGAGGTTTTGGAGCACATCAACAATTGGATTCCGAAAACAAAAAGTACAACAATGAGACACACCAAATACATTAAAATTATGGATATTTATTTGAAACTCTAAAGCTTAATGGGAAAGATGTTGATGGAGCCATAGAGTTAGCAAAAGAAAATAAACTAAACTAGACATCATGATAAGAACAATGACAAGAAAATTTGCCAATTTAAAATCACCACCAACTATTAATATAATTATTTTGATTAACCAATAAAGATATAAAAAACTCTAAAACTTAGATAATAAATACTAATATATTTAATTGACCATATTTAATAAATGGTTTATAAACCTAAATAGGAAAACAATGTTTCTGGTCTGATTTCTTTTGTAACACGATAATAAGCAAAGCTAAATTATAATTATATATATCATATGATATAAATCATCAAATAATTCTCGATTAAAAATATATATATTCTTACTTTAAAAGCATTATATCATTAAAAAATATAACTAAGAAAAACAAAAAATACTAAACAAAATCTTTGCTTGCAAAGTTAAACTTCACCCATACCTTATCTCCCTTTTCGCTTCCGCGCTATCAAAAGACGCGTTCGAATTAAAATATGTATGAAGCATTATTTGTTATTTTAGACATTATTATCTCAACACATTGCTAAACTAATCAGCGTATCATGTGTTATGTCCATTATTTTTGCGAAAGCGAAAGTCCGATAATTATTTTTCAGTGTTTCAACCACAGACGGTGCTTACATAAACTATGGTTATGAAACTTCTTTTACGGAACGTTGAAAACGAAATACATCGATTATAGAGACTCCTGAGAATTCGCATGTGCCATTTTACAAAAATAAAAGAATATATATATATAACACGAGAATTAGTATGTGGGATTGATTTTAGAAAAATTAAAAGAAAGTGTATATATATATTACCATAGCATTTTGCGCCTGGCATATTATATCAGATTTCCCAGAGCATCTTGTTTTGGTTATACTTGGATTTATATATTACCATAGCATTTTGCGCCTGGCATATTATATCAGATTTCCCAGAGCATCTTGTTTTGGTTATACTTGGATGGTTGATTCTACGAATATTTGGTAATCAAACCGACATAGAGCGATCAAATAATTGACTTCCCTTGTTCCTCTGATTGCCAAATATTCGAGAAATCAACAATCCACATACATAGGCTTAGGGGCCAGGCCAGAGACGTCAACGGCAATAAGGGGAATATTTTAACAATTAACTGGAGGAACACCCGTTAAAAAATATTTCATTAAATTGCCCCTGTAGGTTGAGATCAGATTTCAACCCTCGGAATTTATGCATATTATGGACCGTTGGACATATGGAATGGCGCGCATCTACTTGGACGTATGTCATGGTGTCTCCTTATAATAAAAGTTTAATTCAGTTTACATTTAAACCCTACTCTATTTTGAAAAGGAGATTCATACGACTTTATAGTATTTTCATTGCAATTTGAAATCATTAAAATTTATTATATTTAAAATTATGTTTATTATTTTTTTGATGATGATGTTTAATTTTGCTACGATAGTCTACGTTGTTTACATCCATACCATTAACAAATAATGATAATACTCGCTGATGGACTCTGTCTAATTTTTTTTCGACTACCTGCCGCGCAATGCCAAATTTTGCAACGAAAGTCTTCGCATGAGAGTTTGGCAGTTTCTCCACTCCGCAGTACGAGGGATTATCAGGTGTTTGGATGCTGGAGCTTTTTTTACACAATATGTTTCTATGGGAGTTTTGTGAAATTTGCGTAACTGGTTTCTTTCTTATTGTAGCCTTTCTCATTCTTCTTGCTATCTATAGACAACATAGGATTTATGTATAGCAAGGCAGAATTCATTCATAATCTTCAATCCTCCTCTTTCAAGTCTTCTTCGGAATCTAACGTCTCTGAAGTTCCAGGAACCAATACATGGGGAAGTCTATGGAGCAAATGGTGTAATTTCATTTCCATTTACCAACCTTGTAAAAGTTTCGGATGTCGTTTTGTTGGTAGGTGGTGGGCTTTTCCTGGATGCTTCTGTTGCTGTTGCTGTCATTGATCTGGATTGGGAGACCATATGGCCTGTTTTTACCAGAATTCTTTCTGATTGATTATCGTCGGATAATCTATTTCACAGGCTTATTTCAAATTTTCCGATGACTAACCTGTGATACGGTCATGATGACTATCTCTTCGGTCACTTGATCCGGAGATTTCAGCTGGCAGGTCTGAGGACATTTGTTAGGAAGTATTTTAGGTCTTCTTTAAGGATGAATTGATTAGGATGCCGTCCTTTATCAATTTTATAGGACATTTCCTCATTCCAAGATTGCTCTATGGGAATGGATGTGATTTCCTTTTAGGGAAGTTGCGTTCAGGTGTCCTTCAACTCATATGACTTGTCAGGAATTTATCTTCATAGGGATTGCATAATTAAGTATAGTAGCTCCTCTATTAATTTTTGAATTCCTTCCTTCAGTGGCGGCCTTCTGTCACCTTTCAACGGCCTCTGATGAGTCCAGACTTATTAATGAAGCATGGGATTCTGAGTTTTTGATGGACTGAGATTGAGGACAATTAATTGCCTGATGCTGATGAGGACTGCCACCTCGATATGGAAGGCTTATTTGGCCATCGGGCTATATTAATTGGGGTTAACGATCATGTGATGGAATGGTGAATGGCTATTTGCTTTGGGGGAGCCATATCTTTTATTTATTTTCTCATTAGATTTGGCTATATGGTGGTTTCTGACAACGTTTTCTAATCACATTGGGAGGTGAGTATTGCATTTTGGTGGAACAGTGGCGGTATTACTGTTACAACTGTACCATTGACAGATCATCTTTGGCGCTCTTCTTACAAGCCTCGATGTCATCACCAGGTTTTAACGTCAAGGAAAACTTAATGTCCTCACCGACTCTAGCAAAGTCGTCTTTTGATCAAGAGATAGAGGAATTTATCATCCAGAGTGCTCTGGGAAACAATAATCCAGTATCTAGTGATTCCCAGGTGGGCAGTAAGAGGAATACGCGCAGAAGACGTCGAAAGATTAAGAAGAACTATTACAAACAAAGGATGGAGATTAGTGAAATTTATCTGGATCACGAAGATATGCATAAGAGGGTGGCAAGTTTACAGAAAAGAGCTGTTATAAGCCGCTGGATGTTTCCAGATAATAGGGAGATTGATACTGCAGTATGGATCAAACAACATTGGAGACCCATAACTGGATATGCACCGAAGGTCAGTTTATTAATCAGTGGGTGGTTTTCCTTTCACTTTATGGACCAGTGCGATGTGTATAAAATCATTAACAGGATGTGGATAAGAGGACGTAGTTATATGCAATTGATCCCATGGTATCTGGGCTTCAATCCTGTAATGGAAGCACCGCGCAGCAGGATTGTATGGGTTAAGTTGCCGGGCTTGCCTTTGGAGTTTTGGACCCTAAAAGCTTTGAAACAAATTGGAGACTCTATAGGCACCACTAAATATATCGATCCTAGCATCATTAGAGCAGCTGACAAAATAATTGCATGGCTTCTGGTGGAGGTCGAATTTGTGGGAGGCTTGCCTGGGGATGTAGACCTCCTATGGGGGGAACAGACGTCATAGACAGCGTATTGATTTTTGGGGTATCCCCTTCAGATGCCTGATCTGCCACAAAACGGGTCACCTTCGGGAACAATGCCCTTATCGCACCCGTAAGGCGCGTATTGCTGAAGCTGTCCACGAGTATGATGGGACCAGGCGGTATTAGGCTACTGCAGGCTCTCCGGGCGGAGTACTTCCAGGTAATCTTTCACCCTCTCTTTCGAAGGAAGACGCTTTTGTATCTGCTAATGAGAATGTCGAGAGGATTGTTCCGTCGATGGATGTATCCAATAGGAATCTGTTTCATCTTTCCCCGAGTGGCCTTAATAGGACCCTTTCTCCTGAAATCCATAAATCTTCCTCGGCTGTTTTGTCCAGTCCCTCCGTTGTGCACGTACCTCCTTTCATTCCCACAGCCTTTAACTCTTCACAGGAGCTCTCTCCTCCGGTCTCACATCCTGAGAAAGCTACCATCCTATCTGGTCCTTCTCGCAGCGATCTCTTGGAACAGGATCCTCCGTTTCATCAACCTGTGACCTATTCAGTAGGAGAACCATCTGTTCCAGCCGCCTCTACTGCGGTTCACCCTTCCATGACGCAGGCCTTTTCTGATCCTTCTGATACCGTTTCCCCTCCTGAATCCCCTAGGAACTCTGTCGGGAGTGACATCGAGTCATTGTTGCGCAACCCTAATTTCGATCTTGCTACTCTGACGGTATTTGACAGACCACCTAAGGACCCGGAATCCCACGAATCTCTCTCTAAGAAGGCAAATGTCACTATAAGGAAAAAAGCAAAGAGCTCCAAGAATCTGGGCAAAGGGAAGTTCAAGTCCATATCTCTGTTCACTGATGAAGAGGACAACCTCTCTGACATTCCTATATCGGTGGGGGACGTAAATATGGAGGTCTCGCGGGCGCTTAGAGCCAGCCACCCGGACATGGGTGCGCCATGAATCATATCTTATCTCTGAATTTACGGGGTATAGGTGATGGCCCCAAGTTACATTGCCTACGTGAACTGATTTTTGACTGTAAGTGTAGCATCTTTTTGGGTCAGGAGACATTGAGTCGACGGGAAAAAGCTATTAGAACTTTTCTAAGCTTTACAGAAGGGTGGAATGCGGCGGCTATAGATTCTTGTGGACACTCTGGAGGATTAGTGGCTATTTGGGACCCTGGGTGGTTTAATTTCAAATCTTTTAGTTTCTCCGGAGGGATTCTTCTCTCTGGTCATATGAGAGGGATGGTGGAAACTCTCAACATTATAAATATATATGCACCATATGCTGGAAGATAATCATTCTGGACCAAGATGAGGGATTCTGGTATTTTGAGATTGCCAAATCTGATATTGATGGGAGACCTTAACATCACTTTACAGGCGGATGAAATATGGGGTAAGGAGGCACGAGGGGATCCACTGTCAAATTTCTTAAATGAAATGTTTTTTAATCTACAGACGATGGATATTAGACCTTGTCCGATGATGCCCACATGGACAAATAAGAGGAGAGGGGGGAAATATATTGGAAAGCGTTTGGACCGGGCTCTGGTTAAAGATAATCTCATTGACAGGTGTGGGACTCCAAGATCAACGGTATTGGTCTCCGATGTATCGGACCACATGCCCATATCTATATCATGGAGTGCATGGCGCATCATGAGAGGAGTCCCATTCAAGTTTAATCGAGTTTGGCTCGACGATGTTGAGTACACCAATATGGTTAAAACAATTTGGAACGAGGACGTAGATATTGATGATATCCAATATGTAGACAGTTTTCATCACAAACTTCAAAGAGTAAAGGCCGCATCAAAAAAGTGGGAAATTCAAAAAAAATCTTCCCTCAAGGCTGAGCTTGTGGACATCAAACAGCAGATGGAGAACATATATAAAGGCTTTGTAAATAAGGCTCCGGTGGAGGCGACATATACTCTCCTCCAACAGCTTGGGAAGAGAAAAAGAGAGATCTTGGAGATTGAAGAGACTACTTGGAAACTCAAGAGCCGGATTGATTAGCTGAAGGAGGGGGACCTCAACACAAATTTTTTTCATAAATATGCTTCTGATAGAAGGAACATAAATGTGATTTGGAAGATAAAAATATCGGATGGTACTTTGGCCATTTCTGCTGAGGAGATACAAAAAGAGGCATTCTCACATTTTTCGGACTTCTATAAAAAAGAACAGCCTGTTGAGCCGGAAAATCAAACATGGCTTTTGAATCAAGTTCCGAAAATATTTGATAAGGCAGCTATCGAGCTCCTCCAATAGGAAATCACGGGGAATGAAGTGCATGGGGTCCTGAAAACATTTGCGCATGACAAATGCCCGGGGCCGGATGAGTGGCCGGCTGAATTCTTTATTTTCTTCTTTGATCTTATTGGTGAAGAACTCACGAAAGTGACCGAAGTGATTAGGAAAAGTGGGCATATGCCAGCAAACTTAAACTCTACATTCATTGCACTCATTCCAAAGGTGGCGGATCCGCAATCTTTTGCTGATTTCAGACCGATAACTTTATGTAATATAATATATAAGATCACTTTTAAAATAATTTCTAATCGTATCAGATCCATCCTCTCTGAACACATCTGCCTAGAGCAATATGGTTTCCTCCATGGACGATCGATTCACGATGCGATCGCCATCGCTCAAGAAGTTTTACATTCTGCCCATGTTGGAAACAAGGAAGCTTTGATATTGAAGGTTGATTTACACAAAGCATATGATTCGGTTGACTGGTCATACATCCGGATTCTATTGCTAAAGATTGGTTTGCCTCTCAATATTATTCGATGGGTCATGTCTTGTATATCTACTGTTAGATATGTTGTGTTGATTAATGGAGTACCCACGCTATTCTTTCACGCTGCCAGAGGTCTCCATCAGGGTTGCGCCCTATCTCCCCTCATCTTCATCCTTGTTCTTGATGGTTTCAGTAAGAGTTTGCATTATGCGGAACAACTGGGTTATATAAAAGGTTTTTCCTTTTCTGATTCTATTTCCACCAACCATTCGCTCTTTGTTGACGATATGCTGCTTTTTGGATATCTCAATAGAAACCATTGGCTTCATATTCACTTGCTTCTGATTCGGTTTAAATCTGCCACTGGTTTAGGGATGAACAATGGAAAGTCTTTTCTTTTATTTGACAAAGGTGATAGTCAGGAGATTCATTACGTGGCGGATTTATTGGGGGTTCATTCACAGTCCATTACAGAAGGATTCAAATATCTGGGATGCTTTTTAAAGCCCTGTGGTTACCATTGCAAAGATTGGATGTGGTTAGTTGACCGTTTCAGATCTCGTATATACAGGTGGACCCACAAATGGTTATCCATGGGAGGTAGGCTCATCCTTATCTAGGCTGTTTTATCACAATTGATGGTATACTGGGGTCACCTATACTATTTTCCTGCCAAGATAGTGGAGCTGATAAACGGGATAATTGCCCAATTCTTGTGGGGGGGCACAAACATGGATAAAAAATATCACCTTTGTAAAATGGATCTCATCTGTAGACCCATCGATCTTGATGGATGCGGAATTCTGGACACAAGAGTCTTCAACATCGCCCTATTGATCAAATCCTTCTGGCGCGCGATCAATGGAGATAATATATGGAGTGCCATCATTAAGTGTAAGTATATTAATGGTGATATTTTACATCAGTTGTTATGCAGGGAGATCCTATGTCCACCCAATATTTCATTCATATGGTGTGGTTTCAAAAAGATCTTTACTTATATATGTGATCGGATGACTTGGGTTTTTGGCGATGGGGGAAAAATCCCAATGGCTTTCAAAAACATATTAGGCCTTTCAAAAGTCAGTGCTATTCCCCCTCGGCTATTACAATGCCTCTCTCAATGGGGGTATATGGTGTTATCGCAGACCATTTCCAAATGGACATTAGGAGCGCCTTCTTTCAAGAGTGCAACTCTATTGGGTTTAACGGGGGACGAAGCTTCGGAATGGGAGGATCTACTGATATCTTTCAAATCTGCAGGTTTCTGTCATTCGGTGGAAGGGGACAAAGTCATATGGAATGGACCATTGAAGCAGGATGCTATTATAGTTAGAGACGCCTACAGGCATATCATCATCGATGCTGCTGAGGGTACCACTACCAAGATCTTCTATCGGTATTGGAAACGCCGGATACCCACTAAGATCACATTATTTGGCTGGATGATTTGGAAGGACAAAATTCTCACGTGGGATAATCTTGTTAAAAGAGGTATACAAGGGCCAAACAGATGTGCGATATGCTGCATGGAGGTTGAATGTATTATGCACCTATTTTTCACCTGTACTGTCGTAAAAAATATGTGGAGGGTCTTTTCACATCACATTATGGATCCTAATTGGACGGCTTCAGAATTTATTTCTGCTGTAAAGGATTGGGACCGGCTTAAAGGTAAATACAAGTCACTTCCTTTCTATTTCTGTTGGGAAGTTTGGATTGGGAGGAATAATCTCATCTTTTAAAATAAGCCTTTTCTTCCACATATTATCATATCCAATATCATGAGCTGGATTGTAGACTCGAGTGCTCCTCCCCAATTGGTGGTTGATAAATATTTCAGGAACATGCCCCATGAGATTCATCTCCCTACTATTTACTTTGATGGTGCATCTGCGGCGGGTATCATGGGATGTGGCGTATGGATTAAAATATCCCAACGCGAGAGGTTTCATATCTACTGGAATGGGGGTTCAAGAACCAATAATAAGGCGGAAATCATGGCACTGTGCGGTAGCCTTCTGGTGGCAACAAAGCTTAAAGTACAGAATCCCAACTTCTATGGCGACTCAAAGGTGGTTGTTGAATGGATTAACAATAGATGTGATCTCACTACTCCTAATTTGCGGGGCTGGATGTAGAGGATTCTCTATTTATGGCAGAATTTAAATCAACCTCCTATTAATCATATCTACAGAGAGAACAATACCAGGGCAGATGGTCTATCCAAAAAAGGTATCTCTGCTAAGTTTGGACAGATGTATTTCTCTCATTTCAAAGATGGGGACGTGATATGGACTTCGACTGTTCCAATTCCATAACGCTGTTTTTTCTGAGTGATGGTGCTCTTTATCTCTTCTTATGCTCTTGCTATCTTTTCATATGTTATCTGCTTATATATAGATTTTGGCTGTATCGTTTCTTCTTTCAGCGCTCTCTGCCCTCATAATTTTTGTCTTTTGATCACGGATCACTATATGCGGTCCCGATTCCTAATGGCTGTCGAATGTTCCTATTTCCAAGCGAGTCTGCTATTTCAATCTATTATACTGGATGGCTCAGGAGACAACCTATTAGGCATGGTTTTACCGTAATTGGTCCTTGCCACTTTCTTTTCATCTGGCGAGGCGCCTTACTAGTACAAGCGTACCGGTTTTTCTATGATGGAATCTGTCTGGCGTTTTTGGGATGTACATGCATCAAGCGAGCGGGACTTGGAGCTTTGCTGTGAAGGTCATAAATACAAGCGAGCCTATTACACTATGCCTCACTCCGCACAGTTGTCAAATATTTTGTCTTCTCGACTGAGGTGCCGGTTATCCTATGGGTTTTCTTTTATGTTCGGGTGGGTGTATGTACATACAGGAAGGCCTTCATATCCTGGTTGAATTTTATTGGCTTTCTCCTCCCTGTTTTCGTTTTTTCTTTGCATCCTAATAACTTCTATGTTAATTGTTATGATGCTTTTGTTCTCACCTGCATGTATTCTAATGAAAATAGGGATGCTCTGTACATCTGTTTTGGGTTTGGTATGCCACCCGTAATTTTGCCTGCCTCATACATCGAATATCCTACTTCAGGGTGTTTGCTTTTGTATTTGGAAATCTGGATATCCTTGCTGTAACCACAGCAGTGAATGTGATGTTGAATATGTACTGTTATATTTTCACCTAATATACAGCGTTTTTTTTCTTCTGAAAAAAAAAAAGAAAAAATCATGTTAGTTGCGGTAATAAACTATCGCAGACATCATCATGATTCGCCCAATATTTTGTAAGGCATAAAGACAGACAGATAGATATGCATGGCTGGCTCATATCATTTTGATCTTCGAGAAGAGGCGGCAGGAACATATTTTGCTCGTTATGCACGTGGAGTAAAGCCCGAGATATGCCCGAGATTAGAACGCCGGCGTCGTTTTTTGACATTGGTGGAAGGACACACCCTTCCCGAAGACGCGCAGTGCCCTGACATGCGCCGCATCTACCATTTGCCAAGGAATCACAAACCGCAGGTCGACCTCGGCCAACATGCAAAACAGTATCGTTGAAGCAATCATTGGCAAGTTACAAGTAGGTTGATCTTGGCCAACAAGCAACTTACTTCACCCACAAATCGGTTAGAGATGACAAGTTCCTTCCCTGGTTTATTTCAGTGTCGTTGGAAAATTATGGTGGTGATGTATGAATATATATTCACTCATTATTCTTATTCAAAGAAAATTATGAAAGAAAACTAGAATTCTTAACTAGTAAGTTTTCACAATTATGTTACATAAAATTAACATTATTAAAAGGTAAGTTTTCACTCATCTCATTTATCTTTTAGCTATCCTTACAAGGTAATCTCTCACTTATCTCATATACTTTTGAGTCTTAGATGATTAATGTGTTTATCTACTATAAATAAAAATATCTCTTAAGAAAACAAAAATAAATTGAGATACTGCAAACTTTCCTAAATTTCAGAAACATAAAATATTTTATACATTTATAAACAAACATAAAATATTTTATTATTTTACCAATAATAAAATTAATTAAATATCTTAATCACTGTAATCAAATATTCTTATATAAAATGCTCAATGAAATATATTAGGGAGTAGCCTTTAAATTTTAGAAACATAAATATTTTATATATTTATAAATAAATATGAAATATTTTATTATTTAAAAACTTATAAAAAATAATTAAATATCTTAATTACTTAGTGTAATTAAATATTCTCATATAAAATATTTAATAAATATTATGGAATAGTTTTTATGTTATTTTTTGGGTTTCTTTTACAGATTTTATGAATTCAACACTCACAAAAACTTGTAAGGGCACTTTAATTGTGAATATTTCACCCAACAAACTTGTGATTTCAATAAATCTTTACCAGATTTTAAACAAATTAGATAAAAAATTAAACCACACTTAGAAACTACTCTTAACATAGTTTATTTTTTATTTGTAAATTTTTATTAATAATTTGTTTATATTCTAATTAGTTATTTAGAACGACATTTTAACTCAAAACAAAAATAAATGAAAAGCATATTTAGATATTTTATTAATAATATTGTTTAGTTATAACACATGATTAAATTAAAAGTATATTTAAATATTTTATTAATAATATTGTTTAGTTATAATACATGATTTTGAAAAAGATATAAGTTAAAAATATCATATAAATATCACCTAAACATGATTCTTTGCACGTGGAAATAATAACAAAATATTGATATTTTCTCTTTATCATGTTTATGTACAACTTTAATTTTTAAGTACAAATTCATATTTACTTTACATTTTCACTATCTTGCTAATTAAACTCCTCATAGAAAAATTATAAAAATTAAAAATTAAAAAAAAAGTCGTAGATATTTTTAACCTAATATTTAATAATATAATATTATTAGCAATTTAATTATATAATTTTAAAAATTATAATATATAAAAATTACACTATATAAAAAAACCTAAAAACAAATTTAAATAAATTTATTTAAATATTTAATAAATGAAAAACATGTATTTTTATTCTTATTAATAAAATTGATGGAGAATAGGTTATTATAAACATGGAATTGTCACCATTATAATTTATATAAAATAATCAAATCTTCATATTAATATTCTAAAATATCAAAATCTAAATTATTATAAAAGAAAAACAAATAAAAGATTAAATTTAGAAAATTAGAAAGATATGATTCATAATTATTATAAAATTTAAATGGAATAGAATATTATAATTAATAATATTGAAGAATTTTTTCAGGTTGTAAGTTCACTTTTGTTATTAATAATGTCCGAAAGTATATTTATATTGAAAAGAGAATGTTAGTTTTTAAAGATTTTGTATTATAAATATTGTTTGTATGTTTGATATTTAATTAAAAAAATGTTTTTTTATTGTTATAGTTTAATGAATGTTTGTAATAGAATTTATTAAATTACTTGTATTTTATATATAACATATGTGGTTGTTTGCATTATTAGAAAAAGTTTGCACTATACAATTGATTTCCAATTTTAAAATTTTCATTTTTATTTATCTTATTACCATAATTATTGTCTTTTTTATTTGCATTAGTATTTTAAATCTATTAAAATATATCAATTATTTAATTTATATTACTAAGTAAATAAAAACAAAATATTTATATATAATAAATTAAATGTCTAAATTAAGAAAAATGAAATATCTACATATAATAAAAATGAAATATTTTTTTTTTTAATAAAAAATAACAATCTTTTATTAAAATATAATAAAAATAATAACAATAATTCTCCTTTTCAATTTCGATATCAACCAATTGTGATAGGCACCTTTGTTACCAAAACCTTGAAAGCTCTACTATGAGAGTCTAGTCTTCTTAACCCTCGTTTCTTTTCTTGAATGGACGTGAACATGTTGACATCACGGCCAATTAGCTATTTATGTTCTAGAGGAACTTCCCGCCCTAGTAACCTTAAGGGAATCTAGGATAGGGACCTTTAAAGATGGGTTGGTGGGTCTATAAGCACTTGAGCGGGGGACCCTAATCGAACTGAGAGGGTTTGAATGCCTTAACGTTGCATTACTTTAAATAAAGTAAAGTAATATGGTTCTGTGGTTCTAGATGCTACTCAGCTATATCTATGCATCAAATCTTTTGATGATTTGTAGGATGTTACGGTTACTGGAAATATCTAGAAGAAGCGCAAAACACATTCCAGTACAGCTTTCCCGTCCTTTCCACGCGTGCTAGATTGGTTTGAACCCGGGACGTCCGCCCGAGCATTCCGCCTGGTAAGCTTGTAAATTTCGCAATGAATAAGTAGATGGGATTTGCGATTCTTTGTCAAACTACAAACCGCCGTCACTTAATCTTTTGTAACGGTTATCTCCTTCAACCAACTAACCCAAACCTGGCCGCACGTTTACTTCCGTACGAAGCGTAAGACAAGATGTGTTCGTTGCATGCTCAGGTGGCTAAACGTTCTAATGCATGATGTGCAAAATATAGCGGATTTACAACTGAAAATTAGAAAGGATATGCTACAGCCATGCATATTTCTTTCTGTCTTTGAATCTTTCCATTTTTTTAAGACTGTATTGTTGGGAGGATATGATGTCGGCGCTATGTTATCCCCTATATCTTACTTCACACTTACAATTTCTGCGGCAACTGAGATTCATCGACTTCTTCGCTCTTATTACATGTCTGCCTTCACTTTCTCATGTCAATAGTCTTCATCAACAATATATAAAGAGGTCAAGTGCAGGCAGATTTTAACATCTTTTCTTCAGCGAAGAGTTTCCTCTGCTGTTGTAATCAACTATACTGTCGCTGCATCCGTCCAGACCTTGCCGTTACTTTGCTACTAATCAGGGTTCTTTTTCATTGTTATTGTTAAAATGAACAGCCGATTGTGTCTATTGTTTGTAGTCGTTGCTTTAAGTGCTGTAACGAGCAGCTTGCAAGTGGTTGCAGCAGGTACAGACATTAGTGATACGATTGAGGGATTTCTTGTTCCACAGAACAAGGCAAGGAAACAAGTGGGAGTCCCTCCACTAAAATGGGATGCAACGCTTACAAAGTATGCGCGTACATATGCAAGGGAAAGAAGGGGCGACTGCCTCCTCCAGCATTCAGAAGGGCCTTTCGGAGAGAACATCTTCTGGGGAAGCGGCAGCCGCTGGAACGCTACCGATGCTGTTGGTGCATGGGTGGATGAAAAAAAGTGGTATAACTATGCCAAAAATAGTTGCAGCTCGGGGCAAGACTGCACCCACTACACTCAGATCGTTTGGAGAACAACCACTAAAGTTGGATGTGCGGCCATCCAATGTAAGAGCGGTGACACCTTTATCACATGCAATTATTATCCTGCTGGCAACTATGTTGGGGCCAGACCATACTGAAACTTGGTACCCACCATTTAGCATTCATTCTCCCTCTTGGATTACCATTTTCCCCTTACACTGTTTTCATTCTTTCAGAGTAACAACTATATTCATATTCTTCCATTACATAATATTTCATATTTTGGATGTAATTGCACGTAACCTGGTTGAAATCGCATTGATTCATGATTTTTGGATGTAAGTGTTTCTCTACTGGACCATCACATAATTTTCTAGTATTCAATAAAACTAATCATTGATTATGGATCAGACTCAGACCATTAGTGAACCTGCTCGCATAATTTTCTAGCGCTCCAGAAAACTTATCCTTGATACTTGATCAGACTTAATTGCCATCGGCGTACGTGCTCTATTATCAATTAATGAATTGATAACTTAAAATGAATTACGACATCAGTTACACGCAACGAGTGCAGCTTACTCCTATCATAGTTTTCTTTCAATTATTTGAATTCATCTAAATTTTTGTTGAATGTTTATGATTTAAATGTGTATTCCATGGATAAATTTCTCTAATGGTTTTGTGACCTTAAATTATAATGAAATATTAATTATATTTTCTCATCAAATTTATAAAAAAATAATTGTTACCAACACTCTTCTAAATAATAAAACAAACTTAGATATCTGCGCTCAAATACAGGAGCTCTATCCATACTCAAAACTGAAGTATATTGCAATGCAGGGCTTCTAGGATGCTTGTAAATGACCTGGTCTAACGTCCCCTGCATTTAGTTCATGAGACATTTTCATTTGCACACACTTTCTCATTTGTCGACTTTACAACGACTCATTGTCTATTACATTATGCCACCGTCTATTGACTTCCACGCTAATGGTAGACCATGAAATTGATACATTTTTCCGAAATTAAATTGATAACTTAAATATAAAGACAGGGAATGTAAATCGTTACGAAGTTTAATATTATGAGTAGTTTAACATTCATTATTGATTAGTTATAAATTGATAACTTAAATATAAAGTCTGGGAAAGTAAATCGTTACGAAGCTTAATATTATGAGTAGTTTAACATTCATTATTGATTAGTTTATAAATAATATTACTAAAGAATCAATTAAAAAGCAATGTTTAATAAATTAAAAAAATAATAATTTAAATTTTATACAAGTATAAATTTATTGTAATAATTATAATTTTAAGTTTTTTATATAGTAATTTCTTTTTATTCATATTGGATATAATCATTTCTATTGGGTAAAAATTTAATATATATTATATATGGCTTAAAACTTTATGCATCAACTTAAAGTGTGTTTAGTAAGATATATTCTTATTTGCCGTGAAATGACGGTAGACTCAATAAGCTAAATTGGAGGTTAGTAAGATATATTCTTATCTACGGTGAAATGACGGTAGACTCAATAAGCTAAATTGGAGGCGAGACCATCTTAAAGAACACTTTGGTATTCCGCTAACAATCCACAACCCACTGGGGACCATGCGAGTCCAATTCCAGAATCCGTTTTGTCTATCATGTCTCGTTCATTTTTGTTCTCAGCAGCTTTTGTTATTTATAAAAGAATAATATGTTTAGGATTAGATAGTTAATAAAATGTAAATAAATTATATTAAAAATATTATAATTTATTTTATTATTATTACTTATTAATATAGTTGTCAGATTTTTTTAATTAAAAATGGAAAACTGTAAAATAAAAAATAAACAATTCATTAAAACTACGATGAAAAATATTTCATTAAATTCCTCTCATCAACCCGGTCTATCAACATGGTTAGATACAGAATGGTGAACTAGCATAAAATAATGAAACGGTTTGATCAAACGTAAGGATGGATTGTGTAAATCGAAACCCTCACGTCTAAAAAAAACTCAAGTCACTTTTAATAAAAGCTCTTCCTATTTGTAACAAAATAATAAATCATTATATTATGAAAAAGGAAGAGGAGAAAACTTCTCTACTATCGCTCCTTGTCTAACACTAAAAATAATTTTCAATGTTAAATCCTAAACCTGTATTTAATAAAACATTACTTAACCCACCTATTCCTAAATAAATACGTCTTTCGTCATAATTGTAATACTTAGGGTACGCTGGAAATGGAATATAACGATGTTAGAGACTCTTGAAAATTCGTATGTGGGGTTTTAGAAAAAGAATGTACATATCTGTGTGTCATGTCGATTGGCAGATCATAGAGCATCTTGCCACATAGACGTGATCGATTATTTTAACAAGGCCAAACAATTCACTCGAGGATAACTCGGTTGGGATGAGATTTCAACCCTGCGAATTATGCATATTATGGACGTATGCCATGGCGTCTCCTTATAATAAAGATTTAATTATGTTTACATTTAATAAAGGGAGATTCATATAATTTATATGACTTCATAATTTGATGATCAACTTGTTTCCTTACTTTGAGTGAAGAGAGCTCTTTAAGAAAACAAAAATAAATATACTACATACTTCTAGTTTTCCTAAATTTAAGAACATAAAATATTTTTATAAATTTATAAATAAATATAAATTATTTTATTATTTTAAAATTTTTTTAAAGATTAATTAAATATTTTTATTACAATATCATCAAATATTCACATATAAAATATTCAATGAAAAATATAATGGAGTAGTTTTTAAATGTGACTTTATGACAGATTTTGGTTAGAATGGGATGAAAAAAATTGTGGTCAAATCTTCATTTGTGTTTTCTGAATCATATTTTCATTATATATACGGATTCAATACTCTCTAAATCTCTGAAGTGTGAAGAGTTTACCAATGAAACTTATGATTTTAATGAATCCCTCCCATATTGTAAACAAATTAAATTAGAAAGTAAACTAGAAAACTTTCCAAAAATTCACACTAAAAAATTACTCAAAATATAATTTTTTTTCTATTTGTAATTTTTTATTAATAATTTGTTTATATTATAATTAATCATATAAAATGACATTCTAAGTCAAAACAAAAATAAATAAAAAATGTATTTAAATATTTTATTAATAATAATTTGTTTAATTATAACACATCATTTTAAAAAAGTAACAAGTTAAAAAGACCATATAAATATAAGCTAGACATGAATATTTGAAAAAATAACAAGATTGCACCTGATATTAGATAATATAATATTATTAATAATTTACTTATATAATTATAAAAATATTGTGACATTTAAAAATTTAAAAGTAAATTTAAATAAATTTATTCAAATATCTATTAAATGTTAAATAAAGAATATGTATTTTTATTCCTATTAACAAAATACATGCACAATAGGTTGATATCATTTAACGTCCATTTTTATTCTTATTAACAAAATGGATTTACAATAGGTTGATATCATTTAACTTGCATTTTTATTCTTATTAACAATAAGAATATAAATATGAAATTGTTACCATTATAATTTACAAACTTCTAATATGTTATATTATTAAGTAAAATATCAAAATTGAAAACGTTTTATATATATATATATATATATATATATATTCTTGTAAAATTATAGTTTGAATAGAAAATTAAGAAATTTTATTTAATTTTATTTATTGTTGTAAGTTCAATTTTCTTTTCAACAATGTTTATGGTAGATTTTAGAGATTTATTATTATAAATGATTTTTCGTTGTTATAGTTCAATGAAAATTCATGATCGAATTTATTAAATTATTATTTGTATTTTATAGATAGAATATGTGATGAAAGTTTGTAATTGAATTTATTAAATTATTTGTATTTTATAGATAAGATATGTGATAAAAGTTTGTGATGGAATTTATTAAATTATTTGTATTTTATAAATGAGATATCTCATTATTTACATTATTAAAAAAAAATTGCTACACAATTGTCTTCTAACTCTCATATTTTCATTCTTGTTAATCTTATTACTACAATTGTCTTCCTTAATTGTATTAATGTCTAAACTCTATTGAAATCCATCAATTATTTAATTTTGTAACTAAATTAATAAACTTAAAATATCTATGTATAATAGTTTAAATAACTAGATTAATAAAATAAAATATAAATAAACTAATTTATATTTTTTTATGAAAATAAATATTATTTATTATTATTATCCATTTCCATTTCAATACTCATACCAACGAATTGTGATGGGAGCTTTGTTACAAAAACCTTAAATGCTCCACTAGAGAGTCAAGTCTTCTGAGCCATCGTTTCTTTTTTTGAAGAGATGATGTGAACATAAAATTTTAGAAGGAAAAAAATGCTCTCTATTAGATGATGTGAACATGTTGAGGTCTAAGTTACCAGATTCGGTGAATTTTATCATTAGAATTTGAAATTTTCCCACCTCAAACAATGTCAAATAAGTTTGAAAAAATTCGCTGAATTTTATGTAGAACCCTAATTCGATCACGAACTCGAACTCGAACATAATCATGAACCTTAACGATTTTTTTTTTAAATTTAATTTAAAAATCGTGAAAAAAAAAATTATTTAGGTTCGGCTGGTGAGGGTTTCGTTTTAACTTTTGTTTGGCCCGAGCGAGTCGTGACTTTAGTCTGACAATTTACAAACTATGCTGGTATGCCCTGGCCCCTAGCGACTGGTCTTCACTACTCAAAACTCCTCGGCGACGGCCACCACTGCCTCCTTCTCCAGCCTCAAGTGCTATATTCTACTGCTCCAGTGCTCCGCTCCGCGACTGCTCTAGTGTTAGAATGATCCACTCCAGCATCTAGCCACGAGTCACGACGGCTCTAGCCTCCACCGTCTACCCTCCCGCCTCCCACGCCCCACCACTCACTCCACCCTCCAACCTCGGCCCTCCTACTATTGACTACGCACCATTCCAGAATCCAGACTCCCCCTGAGGGATCACACTCGTCGCTCACAGGTTAAAAGGATTCCAGTTCCAAAGTCCACTGTCACAGGCTGCCTCAGTGTTGCACAATGCACTGCTGGCTCAAGCTCACGCTCAAGTGTGCAGCCTCCATAGTGCATGCATAGCCTTGGCAACTTGCAAGTTGGCCCTTCACCCTCCGGCCCCCAGTGTCCACAAGGCCATCGCCCAGTTACCAATTTACAGTCATTATAATTTTTTTTAAATAAGTTTACTGTTTATAAAATTATATATACAATTTTTAAAAAAATTAGTATTTACAAAAAAATTATACAGTTTAAAAAAAATTACTGTTTACGAAAAAATTTATGCAAAACTTAAAACTAACTCGAATATAAATTAAAAAAAAAAAATGCAGAAATTCCAGCCTTTACTTCAGGAATCAAAACCTTCAGATTTCAATGGCACCCCAAAATCAACTGTGGTAGCATTTTAGGGGTCGAATGGGAATTTACATTTTTAAAAAGATCCATGCATTCGTGTAAACCTATGCTTCCAAATTATTATCTACTTACTAACAATTATTTAATTACATGTACAATTTAATAAAGTGTTAAAATAATCAATAGAAGTGTTGACTATTAAATACAAATGTTAAAGTATGCACTTATATTTTTAACATATTATTTTATTATAATTTTTATAGTCAATTATTTGGTTAGTTTAAAACAAATACATGATGGTATTTTTCTCGAGGTTAAGAAAACTACTATATAAAAAAACAAAAAATTGTTAAGATTAAGAAAATTACTACATAAAAATACAAAATTTGTTAATATTAAGAAAACTATACATAATAAAATTTTATTGGTTAAATAGAAATTATTTTAAAATTTCTATATTTTTAACATAAAAAGTGTTATTTATTCATTGCTATATAAAAATGGTTAAAGGTTGTTAAGTTAAGTTTATTTAATTATTTTTTTTTTGAAATAGGAATGTACAAATAGGAAATTAGTTTATATTAATAAATATTATATATAGTTATATAAATTGATTTAGTTTATATTAATAAATAGTATATATAGTTATATATATTGATTAATAAAATGGTTGATACATAATTCAAATATTAATTAATTTATATGATATTATATAAGTGAGTTAATTAAATATATAATTGTTAGAAAGAAATTCATAAATTATTTTTGAAATATTTTATATAATTGATAGTTGACAAATTATATATAAAATCAATTGTGAATTTTAGGAATTTTATAGTTGATTTATAATTATTGAGTGACATTTTGAATATAGATAATAATAATATTTTGAATGCACATTAGTTATTTATAGAACCTAATGAGGTAGTTTGAATGTGTGCTAATGATAAAAGAAGAGCATTTCATTTCTTATGTGGAAAAGTAAATTAGGTAATTATAGAAACAAAATGAAGTGTATCGCAAATTATTTTTGAAGCGTGAACAATGTTTAACTTTAACGATATGATGGTATCAGGATAATGATGCACATGAGGTTCTTATTTATTTATTTTGTTATGATAATGATACTGTATGCTAATGATGGATAAGATATGCATAGGGATCATGATGTTATGATATGATGCATATTAGAATGTTGTTCATTTATTATGTGATGTCATGATTCATATATGTTCATGTTGTAAATTATGATGGTATTTCATGATGTGAAACATGTGGAATTGATACAAATTTTATGACATGCATGAGCATGAAGTTCTTTATTATTAAGAATATTGTGATTAATAATGATGTTATGTTCTCATGATGACATGTAAGACTTGGCATGTGAATTATTTTCTATGATGTTATGATTATAACTAATTCATTGGATGCATGTTGAGATGTGGTGATTGGCACGAAATCCACAAATGGCCCGAGAGGGCTGGATTATTTGATGATCTCGTGGGAGCCCATAATTATGAGGGAGAATATGTAACACCATATGGGCTGGGGACAAACTCAATCAACACTACATATGCCAGTGGTTCCTTTGTCTTGTATAGGTCTTGATCGATAGCTCTTAAGCAGCTGTGGGACAATATTGAGGAGGCAAAGGGCCTAATATTTTAGGCCAAGTGCCTAGTATTGGATTGGGATGCCGAAGTCAAGAAGGGGTGTAAGGAATTCGATGCCTGGGATTGTTCGCCTTAGTGAGGGTGGAGGGAGTGGGCCAACCTTGCGAGATGCCCAGAGTCATTAAGTACTAGGACTAGATGCCTGCCTTGGGGCAGATGAGGTCTAAGCTGGGCATGAGCCTTGGGGCCAACCTTGGGCTATGGTACAAACCGATGAGACTTATGCTTGGTTCTAAAAGTGGGAAAAATGACAGAGGTTCCCTGAGATTTCCCCAGTGTTGTGGAAACTTTTGATACCTACTGGTTAGGCTAGTTCAATAGAGGGTGTTGAGTAAACGTGAAGTAATGAATAACTAAATAAATAAAATATCAAAATGATTCAACTTAACTTTGGGATGAAGTTCCTTAAAGAGGGGGAATATGTAATGTCCCCTAATAATAATAAAAATAAAAATAATAAATAAATAATATAGTGTAGTATTATTAAATAAATAGTAAAAATAAGTAAAGTTAACAAAAGTAAAATGGAATAAAATAAGAAAGAGTTCAATTAAGAGAAACATTAAATTAAGTAAAACTTAAAATAACGAAATAAAAGTTGTGTGCTGACACAATGATTGTGTGCATGCGGTTCCCTTTCCATTGTTTGGTCTATTTAATAGACATTGAGTAAGATGAGATTCATTCATCATTCCTTCATCCATTCTCTTGGGAGAAAGGTATTGTGAGAAAAAGGATTCCCTGACATTAGTACGTTGATTGATGGCTCGAGGTTGGCCAACTTTAGAAAGATTACATGCAGCTGAACCTACGGTTGGGTGGAGAGTCATCGCCAAAACTTTGTTGTGGTTAGCGAGATTCAAATATCATTCAAATTCGGTGTCTCAAGTAAGGAATATCGTCGTTATAGGTAAGTCGTCTTTTCTTGTGTTTATGAAAATTCTATGATGGCTTGTTAATTATTTGTGTGTTGATTATTAATTTCATATTTGATATAATTAGTTGCATGTTAAATTTTGGGGTTGTTACAATGTCCAATTACCTATTTATGTTTTAGGGTGACCTCCCGAGTAGCCTTACAAGGATATAGGATAGGGACCTTTAAAAATGGGCTAGTGGGTCTATAAACACTTGAGCAAGTGACCCATAATCGAATTGAGAGGGTTTGAATGCCTTAACGTTGCATTAATATAGCTAAAGTAATATGTTTATGTGGTTCTAGATGCCACTCTGGTCTATCCATGTTTGAAATCTTTTGATGATTTGTCGAATGTTACAGTTGCTGGAAATACCCATTCTAGTACCGCTTTCCGCGCCCTTCCCACGCGTGTGAGGTTGGTTTGAACCCGTGCATTCTGGTTTCTAAGCTTGTAAAATTCACAACGAATATGTAGATGGAATTTGTGATTCTTTATCAAACCACAAATAGTCGTCACTTAATATGTTGTTAGGGCTATCTCCTTCAACCAAGTGAAACTTCACTACACATTTACTTCTATAGGAAGCATGAGATAAGGTGTGTTCATTTCATGCATAGGTGGCTAAACCTTCTAATGCCTAATGTGCAAAATATAGCGGATATATGCTACAGGCATGAACATTTCTTTGTGTCTTTAAGTATTTCCATTTATTTTAAGACTGTATTTCTAGGAGGATATGATTTTGGCACTATGTTATCCCATATATCTTACTTCACGCTTACATTTGCTGCTTCAGCTAAGATTCACAGACTTCTTCGCTTTTCGTCTATGTATCTCCACGTTAATGGTGGGCCACGAAAATGATACATATTTTTTGAAATTTTGATGTTCAATATTATGAGTTGTTTAACATTCATTATTGTTGGAAAGGAATAAGTCTAAAGGCACAAATAACACAAATATTTCACACATAATAACAAACGAGTTGCAGCTCTTCTATTGATCACACAAACTTCAATCACTCTCTCTGAATACAATGAACCCGGTGAAGGTATTTATCATTTTCGACTAAGATTAGTTTGAAAATTATTTATTGGTTTATAATTAATATTACTAAAAAGAAAAATTAAAAATTAATATTTAAATTGTATACTAATATACATTCATTGTAATAGTTTTAATAAATTTAAGTTTATATTTGAAAAAAATCTAAGTGATTTAATGATTCCTTTTTATTCATAATAGATATAATCAATACATGTTATATAAAAATTTAATATATACTTCTTAAAATATTATGCATCAACTTAGGTGTGTTTTGTAAGATCTATTCTCATCTGTGGAAAAATGATGGCAGACTCAATAAGTTAAATCGGAGGGAAGCCCATCTTGAAGAACAATTTGGTATTCTGGCAACCATCCACAACCCCTAGGGACCATGTGAGGCTCTGTCTGTCAAGTCCGGTTCATTTATGTTCTCAATTGTGGGATCTATAATGATGAGAAGCACACGGTACTATATTATGTATGTTTATCCTAACTCATGATAGAATATTTTTGGTATGGTCAGGTGTCTCTAGAGAGAATTCTCTCTACAATTTTCGATTTAAACTTTGAATAACATTAATAAATTTCATTTTTAAACAAATTAATTCCTTGTAGAAACACACTTAATTTTTTTGTGATATTTATAAAGTATATTATGATTAGGGTTAGATAGTTAATGAGATGTAAATAAATTTATAATTTTTTTATTAAAATTAAATATATTATAGTTTATTTTTAGGTTGTTATAAAAATATTTGTTATGGATTATTATTTATTAATATGGATTAGAGATTTTTTAATTATAAATAAAATAATTCATTGAAACTACTCTGAAAAATATTCAAAATATTCAGTTAAACTCTTCTCATCAACTTTATTCAAAATATTCAGTTAAACTCTTCTCATCAACTTTATTCAAAATATTCAGTTAAACTCTTCTCATCAACTTACTAATTTTTTAGCGGTCTAGCAACATGATTAAATACATAACGGTCGAGTAGCATGAAACAATTTATTCCTCGATTGGAAGGATGGAGTGCTTAAATCAAATCACTAAAGTCTAAGTGATGTGAAGTGAAGAAGGGTTTCAAGCAAAAAGCGCAAGTCACTTTTAATTAAATCTCTTGATATTTGTAAAAAAAATAATGATTATATTATAAAAAAATATTAGGAGAAAATTAGTTGAGGAATAGATCTTAATTTTGTATTTTTGTATACCATTATACATTTTTCTTCAATCTTAATTTTTTATTTAATAAAAAATTAAATTAGTTTTTGTATCAAAAGTGAAAAGGTACATCATAGAAGTGTAGATGAAAGTAGAGTGACAAAAAATTAGTGACGTAGGAAACAAGGACGTGGATGTGAAAGGAAAGGCATGAAGAATCAATCCTAGCAAAAAAAAAAAACGTTGAATGAATCAAGTGATCACTCAATGGATTCGAAGGGAATATTAAATTAGCTTCATTCCATTATTGAATTTCCCAAGTCAAGATTATTCAGGGAATTTCATATATTCTTGCAACAAGATGTATTTCAACTCGTTCTCGCACTAAAGAGAATTCAATTAAAATCTATAGGGAAATCTGATTCAATACCTGAAAATGTTATCCAGTTTAAAGCGGGTGTGGCTCTTGCACTCTTATCCGGGAAACCAAAATAAAAATTGTACACTGCATAGCAGTAATATCCCAAAGACCATAATTTTCAATAAATCTAGCACCTCTAGGTGTTCCAACTAAAAATAATTGCGATAAAAACAAAGAACACAATGATATCTGGAACTGCAACACTTTATTTATATTATTAACTGAAAATAAAATACATGCCCATACAATAAAATTGAGCTCTTGCAGATGGCATGCTTGGCTGCTCATTAAAACAGAAAACCAATACTGAAGAACAATCACGGACCCTGGATGGATCCACCAAACAAATTCACCACAGGGTTTTCGTCCCAGGATCAATGCTAGAACTGGCCATGCCAAGTTCTCAACCCAAACACAATAAGATAAATAAACCAGAATGATTCTAAATGGCTAGCTTCTGCCCTTTTTATAGGCTTGATGGACTTTCTAGAGACCTTATTTTATTATTTTTCTTGGAAACTGGCAAAAAATACCATGGGCCGATACCATGGGAAAATAACATGGTAAGTACCATGGAACAATTTCGTCCACTTTGCCCGGATCAAGAAAGGGAATACTACAAATCCTCCCGCCCAAAGATTTCTTTTCCTCAAGCGATCCACTTCTATCCACAACAAAAGCATCTGTAAATTGATACCGATATCCCACACAACTCGATGTACTATTCCATCCCTCCATGTCAAATGGTCCTAAATGGATCCTTCGATACCTAGATCCCAAACAATCCTCTGACCAATCCTTTCCTTAATGGATTCTCCTAGATCTCAATGCCACCTAAATCCTGGCACTTGTGGGTTATGGTACCATTTTAGCTCTCCATGTTTGTCTACGCCAAAGGGTCCAAGCTGTAATAGTCCCTTGGTTATGAGTATCCTCCAAATAATCAACCCATCAATAGAATACCAACTCATAATCTCTCGCCAATCCATACTTGGGGAAGGATGAATATCTGCAAATCTATTATGTTGATGTTGTTCGATGCTCAATTCATGCTACTCTACTTGGTTACCCAATATTATGCATTTTTAGAACTCTACCCTGGTCTTCCCCATGTATGAAGGTGGGTTGTAGAGCGTTGCTATGGAACTCCCAATCGTACTCCTCTTGTTTCCCTGTGAGGGACTTGAGTTGTTCCTCAATTCTAGATAGCTTGATCATTGATTTGGCACATATCCCTATGAGTTCCTCAATTTTTCTGTTCTCTTGTAAGAAAGTGTCTTAGACTGTCCAGAATCTTTGCTTCAACAACATAAGATCTGTCTTGAAATGCATGATCCTTTCCCAAAAGTCTTTCACTGGAAATTTTAGTGCCCTCCTGAATGTCTCTGTATTTGACTGCACCGGATGCCCCATGAGCACAAATTCAACTTGAGCTTTTGACCAACTCTCTAGGAATGGTTCATTTTTCACATTATGTTTGTCATGTTGCTCCTCATGATCATACTCTTCATGCTGGTTCACTATGGCTGGATCCTCACTCAAATCTCCCTGGTCTCCTCCATCTATGGAGACAATATGTTCATCCTTTTCAACTGTTGAACATAGATGCATTGGTGGAATTTTATCTATACTTGATTTTTCATATTCTTTATGGATATTACCTTGGGGATCTACAAACTTAGTTGTATAGGAGTCTACCTCATCAATTCCATTAGGTAGAATTTCCTCATGCACTTCCAAATTCTTGTCATCATGCAAGCCTCCCTGAATAATGTCATGATGTTTCTTACCATCTTGAAGATCAATAGACCCATCTACAAAAGACTTCCCATGATTTGAAGTAATCTCCTCTTGTTCTGTATTTGTTTCCTTCTTCTTATCACCTGGACAGGAATGATTAAGGGCCCAAGATCCCTTGCAGATAAAGCATAGTCCTCTCCTCCATAGTTCATTCTTGCTGTAGATTTTGTTCTTTCTTTCTCCATCAATCCTTCTCAACTCCTTCCTAGTCAATGCCTTTCTGAGCCATTTTATGTTTTTCCTGACCAATTTCTCGACTAGATCATAGGTAGCTGGTGATACCTTTGGTTCCTTTCTCAAAATGGTTAGCAATTTGGATCTTAGTATCTTGCATATGTTAGCATCTCCTTTTAAGAACAGAGACACAATATTTTTCATGCATGCTTTGACATGGTCTGAGTGAACTGATGTAATACTATTATACAAGTTTTGAAGCAATTGAAAGGTCAACTTGTGCATTCCATATTCAATATGAATGTGCCAAAACTAAATTCTGCCATGAGTTTCAAAATTCTACACTGCTTTTGATAAGTAGGAAACATGATGTTTTTCAACCCCTGAAGGGTTTCTACTATCAGTTGCAGTACATATGTCATGAGATAGTTATTGAAGGGTAGTAATGGTGATGTTAGAGCTATGACCCTGCTGAGACAAGAAGAAATTGTGAGCATGACCTCTTCATTAGGATGTTCCCGAAGTCTGGGTTGTATTAATGCAAGCATGGAGGGTTTGAGAGCCCAACTGAGTTTCTTCCATTCTGGTTGTCCCACCTTGGACAAACATGTGTCTAATTCCTCCAAAATATGAAGGTCTATGACTAATTTTGTTTGTTGCAATTCAGACCCAAGTGCGGAGAGCTTAGCTCCTCTTCTTTGTCCTTCCTTCACCTCCCATGGTTTCTTTTGCTGCAGAATGACGTGGACCCTTTTTTAGAATGGTCTCCTTTGATTATCATTTTGGTCTATGGAGGTATGGCTCCTTAAAGGACCATATATCTTCACTAATTCATTAAATATTTTTTGGTTGTTTTCCAAAATTTCTTCGAGACGATCCATTTTCTCAAAATTCTCATTAAAGCCTCCTTCCTTAATACATAAATAAATAATACATAAAAAATATATTATATATCACCATATATATATTATTATAAAAAACCCTCGAGTGCTTCCGTCAATATTGAATAAAATAAATGACAAAGCCCTTCAAACAATATTGAATAAAATAAACTACAAAGCTCTTTGAACCTTAAGACAACAGAATTTTGATATCTCGTTTGCTGGATTTGCTCGATATGATGCTCTATGATCCCTTGGGAATAGTTACCTCTGCTACATATACTCACTATAATGAGCCTCCAGGGATGATTATTTATGCACTCCACTTTCCAGGTTCCTCGTTCCAACTGCCCAATGCTCAACACATGGCAGATCTATGGCCTCTCTGACCGTCGGCCCTTCTGCTGCAAATTGTCGACTTCAATTGATAATGAGGTCGTTTCTCTTCCCTTTCTTGTGACTAGGGTGTATTCATAACATTTTTCAACTGTCTCATACAATGAGGATGTCGCTTAGCCTTTCACCTGCGCCCAAGGTACTCGCCTTGCATGAACTTCGTGAATTCCTCTTGTTGTTGCCACACTATGAGAACACCTTTGAATTTGGACTTGATGTCCCAGTCAAGGACCCTTGTAACTATAAGTTCCAGCCATTACAATAACCGTTCATAAAACAGACACCTTTGCAGCTCTTTTATGTTGACTGCAATCTTAGCACCTCATAATTTCAATCTGCAATTTTTCGGTGTCCCTGCATCCATCTAAAACAAGGAGTCGTTCTTATTCAATGCATGATCAATGACTTCAAGACCACTGGGGTTGGACCTTCATATATGATCTATTATTCCCTACTAATTAACATAGTGTCCCGGGCCTGGAGACTTGAAAAATGTTTGACGAAAAAAAAGTCTGAAGTCCAAGCTGCTAAATCTCTTTAATAGCCCCGTCTCACTGCCAGCCAAATAAAAGACATAAGCCCAGCTCCCAAATCTCTCTTGCAGTTCTGTCCACCAAAATCTGTTTCTAGTTATATGGCACCACCATTTGGATGTATGGCATCTCGGTAACTGGTGTATGGACGGCTCCAATCCTATTCCCTTTCACTGTCATGGGTTATAGACCCTCAACAAGAGCAAAAAAAATGAAAAGAAAGGTTGACATTGTGGTCAAGTGACCACACACCAAAAATGGGCTTATGGTTTCATGGTTTCAAGCTGACGACACACATTGGCTCCTCCTTTTTCACCACCTAATCGAATAGTCAACCATATCATGCATATGGCTCAGACCAATTGGAAGATCGACCTTGGCTAGAGTTAATTTTGGGCTAGAAAGAGTGAAAACAATCATTGACTGCTCTGTCATCCCCAAGGACTTGTCCGTGTGGATGAATCGGACTTCTGGCTCAATCCAAAGGTCATGGCTAACACCTTTAATGATACAGTGAAGGCTCGACGAGTCGTGTTTCCTTTGCTAAGATTGCAACACCTCCTTGAACGGTGAATGGCACAATTATTTTCTCGTAGAGGGACAACATCCAACCAAACCAATACGGGTGCTTCAAACAAAGCGCATAGTGACTTCTACTATCCTAATGTCCTCTTGGCTCATGAAATTGTTGATTGGGCCTCCTTTGCGCTCAAATGATCATGACACAGATGACCCTGTGCATGGCATGAATAGCAGGAGCCTGTGGTGCAATCTGCAGCCCTCAAAGGATAATTGGCCCTCCTCTGCAGCCAAAAAGTTGCTAAGACTGTGTTTTAATCTGGCTGGCAGAGAGCCCGATCCACGTGGTAATTAACCAGTTGACCCAACCAAAATGTTGGTACAACAATGTGTAGATGAGATCATTATTTATATTTCCCTTCTGGTGTCTTTAACGGGTAGTCTAGGTCCCCTTTGAAAAATTATCCATACTCTAACAAATCACAAATCATAGAGAACCCCGCAGAGAAATAAACTCCAGAAAATCCAATAATAATGAGCTAATTAGGGTGGCTGCTATAGAGCACCACCAAAATTGCAGATATTCTAGCTAGGGTAAATCACTAAAAACTAGTTTCTCTTGAAATTTGGATCACGATTAATCTATAATAAACCCTCAGGCTAGCAAGATTCATAGCTTTGATACCACTTTAATATCCCAAAGACCGTATTTTTCAATAAATCTAGCACCTCTAGGTGTTCCAACTAAAAATAATTGCGATAAAAACATAGAACACAACGAGATCTGTAATCGCAAAAATTTATTTATATTATTAGTTGAAAATAAAATAAATGGACATACAATAAAATTGATCTCTTGCAGATGGCATGCTTGGCTACTCATTAAAACAGAAAACCAATACTGAAGCAAAATCGTGTACCCTGGATGGATCGACCAGACAAATTCACCACAGGGTTTTCGTCCAGGGATCAATGCTAGAACTGGCCACGTCAAGTTCTCAACCCAAACATAATAGGATAAATATACCATAATGACTCTAAATGGCTAGCTTCTTCCCAGTTTATAGGCTTGATGGAATTTTTAGAGACCTTATTTTATTATTTTTCTCGGAAACCGGAAACAAATACCATGGGCCGATACCATGGGAAAATACCATGGTAAGTACCATGGACCGATTCCTTCCACTTTGACCGGATCAAGAAATGGAATATTACAATAGCTCTTACATGCACTTTGATGACATGTGGAAAAAATGCCACTTTTCTTTTAAATATAACCCTGAGAATGGCTCAAGTGGCTCGAATAGGTGGAACAGAGGATTAGACTTCCACTCTCCAAATTATATTATCAATATTTTCTTGAGGCTTTCTTAAAGAAGCCATATTTTAACAATTGTTTCTAATAGTAGATTTTCTTCTGTCTTAAAAAAAAAGTTCACAAGAATCACTCATAGGACTACATATTATGTCTGAAAGAGGTATAAAGTAAGCCAAAAATCCATGTATAGTCTAGGAAAATTGATGGAAACTTCTTTAATCATCCCCACCTATTCCATACGAGCCTTTGTGTGGCTCCTTAAAACCTCTCTGAATTTGAATGAGAAAACATTTGTTTGGTAATAATGAGAAATCATGAAACCATCTACTATTTTGTAGTCCTCCACGAATGAATTTATTTATTTTTCCCCGTAACTTGCATCGCATCCATTGGATTGAATGCAAGTAATATGAGAGTCCTCCATGTAAATACAAAGTCCATTGCTTTGTTTGAAGTAGCCAAAAATAACATGCCTAATAATGTCTACATGCCCATGACTAGATGTCAACGTTGACGAGTCTATTGAAAGCTTGATAATAAAACAATATTTGACAATGATTTTATTCTCACCGATACATTTTTTATTAGAAAACATGGTTGCATTGACCTAGGATCAAAATAATACACAAAAGACAAGGTAATGATATGATTAACTCAACATTGACCAATTTTGAAGCGAAAGCTTGCTAACTGTCCCATGTTCATAACCATCCAACCAAATTTCCATGTTTGTTCAATTGATTTTATTCACACCGATGCATTTTTCATTAGCAAACATGGATGCATTTGGCCTTTGATCCAAAGCATACACAAATAACAAGGTAATGACATAATTAACTCAACGTCGACCAATTTTGAAGCGAAATCTTGCTAACTGTCCCACGTTCATAACCATCCAATCAAATATTCAAGTTTGTTCAATTCTTTATCACTAACATTGGAATTCAATGTTAGTTTCTTTTAGAAAATTTTAACATTATACTCTTTCATTATGATAGAGATTTGGATGGATGGAATGATATGCTAATATTGGAAACCATTATAGATAAAATCATTAGAGGTTTGATAGATAACGTAGAAAAAATTTCTATTTTTGTATATTAATTAATATAGTAGTGGCTAAATTGACCAAAAAGAAGTAATCTATTATAATGTGAAAATTTTGTTTTTCTTCAAGAGTATTAAGTGTCATAGTATAATTTAGGAGATGTTTTTGGATGATTGTATTAAGTGTCATAGTATAATTTAGGAGATATTTTTGAATGATTTGTTGCGATGATATAACATGTATTTTGGATATTCACAAAGAATAGTATGATAAAACAAGTATTTAAGATCTTCAAAGATAATACTATGCTCTTTGTAGATACCATGAAATGATGTTAGCAACTACGTAATGCAATATTTTTTTATTGAAGGAAAATAAACAAAAATAAATATTTAAGAATTAAAAATTAAATTATAATAATAATATATTATTAATTTTATTTAAAATTAATATAATTACTTAAAATTAATATAATTTTTAAATAATATATTTATTATTGTGATATTAATTAATTCAAGGTACATAAATTTGCAAGAAAAATACTTAAACTAGCAATTGCACCATATGTTGCAAAAGAAACGTTGTAAAGCAGTAACATAGGAAATAGTCGTATAGAGGAAAAAATCTTAAAATTTCAACCGAAGTTAGACTACGTGTAGTTTATTCAAAACTTATAAATTACCCCTATTACTATTAATATTAAATTTAAAAATTGAAATATATATATGATCAATTATTGTTCAAAACTTATAAATTACCCCTATTACCATTAATATTAAATTTAAAAATTGAAATATATATATATATATGATCAAAAGTTCACATATTTGGCATGTTATAATCAAATACATTATTTGGTCGGACTAACATAGTGATATTCAAAAATATATATCTGGAAATTTCTCCCTTTGTACAATAATAATGATTTGTTTCCTGCATAAAACTAGTTTCTTGTCATTGTTAATAAAGACACCCTTTTCATGCACTGCAGCTTTTTCCAGATTTTCTTTCGCAAAATGGAAACCTGTGAACTTATATTTTCTGATCTTAGAAAACTTTTGATGGACATCTATTATTGAACTTCCAGTCGTATCAAGGTATACAAGAATTTTGCTCATATCTCAAAGCCTTTTTAGTAATATTAAAGTGGAATTGCTAGCAACCCTATAAACTCATATGCTGTGTAAATTTGGACACGTATAACGAAAATAGTGATTTAACTTATGGAAAAGCTGAGAAGTGATTCTTCTCCTGTCCATTCACCCTGTGAATCTTCATCTAGTACAATGATGTAGAATAGTTCAGTACATCTTCCATTACCTACTACTCAAAAGACCTGCTGCAACATCAAATATTTGTTCAAAAGGATGATATATAGCTAAAATTAGAAGTAAGATCTTCATTCAGTCTGTCGCACTAAAAAATACCCCTGACCTATTCCTGTGAACATCATAAATCAATTGAAAGGGATATGTATCTAGAAATTTGCTTCACCATAAATTTACCACTACATAAACAGATTTGGCAAGCAAGACAATATAATATAATTTAAGGCAGAATTGATATATACACAATGGAATTTAAAAATAGAATTTATATACACATTGCGTATATCAACCAAATAGTCCAGAATATCAGCATGTAAAGTAGTAACATAATAAAAAATAGTAATTATTATGCTTTTGCATTGCAGATACAAATAGAATTAAGTTCATAACGAAAAAACTCCAATAAAGATGCATTTTAAATTAAAATTGATTGAATATCTCAATCATATTGGACAGCCAAAATTACATATTATTTTAAAATGTTCATAGCATTATAGTACAACATCTTATTAATAGACAATATTTGAGCTAAGCCTCTCATTGAATCACAAATTTCATGGTCTTCCAAACACAACCTAAGAGAAATCCCTGTCAAGAAAGTTGATTGGTGCAAGCACAGTCCAAATAAACAGAGTTGCTGCTATCAACTCCATTGAGATGCGCACCCAAATGGATGGCCAACCCACATCATTGGATTTTATTATTGAAGTAGAAGTTGTTTTCCAGCCAATTAGAATCATCACTGAATACATGTTTGCAGCAGAAAATATAAGATGGAACAGAGAATAAGAATATGCAACAGGAGTGCTTTCATATTTCTACTTCTCATGATCAAATGCATACAGGTGCAGAGCGGTCTTCTCTGAAACTGGATCATCTCTAGCAGATTCAAATGTAAATTTAAAATATTAAAATCAGATTATCGAGGAATCCAAACATAAATTATAGAAATCTTCTAGCCTTATATATAACAATGTAGCATGCAAAACTTCAATGGAAAACACAAACCTCAAAGTATGGGAAATATTACATGAGGTATTCCAATGGTCAACTGTCCAGCAGTCCATGTTGAAACCATGAATTGTTTTGGTCCCCCGCAATGGGGATAGGGACTAAAGTAGGTAAATTACAAAACATAATGCTAAAAATCCCAAATATATCAATGACCAAAAGAGGTACATCTCACCATAGGATTTGCAGCTCCCTTTTATCATATGAAGTTCTGACACGCCACATGAATCACCGCAGTAAAAACTAAGTGGAATTTACCATGTGAAACCAGAGTCTTCATCCCATTTAATCAATCCACATCTATACATAAAATGAGGCAAAAAAATTGAAGGCCATCCAATTGTCCATTACTGGTATCAAAAAATGTAATCTCATAATCATGCTTCATTATATCCTTGATGAGGAAAAATACCATAACTCAAAATCCTATTATTGTTTGAAAGGGTTACAATGACATCTCCCACGGAGAAGAGGTAATGAGAAATTTGATGCATAGAGTGCCATCCTCCATTCTGCAACATTACTTCTCGCTTCCAGACTTGAAGCTAATGACTACACCGTCTCATGCTTTACACAGTTTCCAGCAGTGAAGGCTCCACTTTCAATCTCATACGGTAGTCTGTCCCCCTGATCGTGTTGTGGCCCAACAACCTCACACAACCGGCACCAGTAGACTTATGGTCTCACATCTCAAATGGTAGCACCAGCACTCAACCAGAAAACAAGAAAATAAGCATAACTCACTTATGGGAAGAAAACGAAAACTTAGAATAAAGTTTTGGATAAAATTTTAATTTAACTTTTGCTTATTTTTACCAAGTCGACATTTTCAGAATTGGTCAAAGGGATTTCCAGAGAACAAATTTTTGAGGTGAGCATTTTTTTTTTTCAAGGGCATATCCTACTATGTGCTTCTATGCATTCCCCCCTAAATTATGCGAGGGAATGTCCCCCTTGGAGTACCCCATCCTGGGAGTGCGACAAATGCATCTTCTGCCCTTGGGAACATGTCCCCATGTAACACTGAACAAAATATCTGATCCAGTTAAGAAACATAATCATTTTTCCTGAACTCTGTGGATTACTCTCCAATTCTACTTTCCGCTAAACATAACCATCTTTCTTGGACATTCTATCCTTCAATTCATTAAATTATTCTTTAGCAGGCTCTTGGTTTTTTTTATTAGTTTCAAATTAAAAACAAAAGAGAAAGGGGCTCTTTGTGTTTCGATCCACTGACCTTTTGACTTCGCTTGAATTGAAAATCCTGGAGGGTGGTGCCCTTCTTACTCTATCATATTACAGTTTGGGTTGGGGTTTTGTTTGCATGCGAATATATGCATACAAAATTTCATGATTATTATTATGAAAGTCATAGAGAACCAATAAGTTGGGGTGAAGGATACCAAACATATTTCAGAAAAGGAAAGGAATGCTATAAAAACAATTTATTATAAACAACACTACCCATATGAGTTTTAATTTATTGATCAAATTTTCAAACTGTATATCATCACTTTTAACAGTTATATTGTTCTAGAGTCTAGAAACATATTTTTTTAGAGTCTAGAAAGAATAGTACAAGTATTTGCAGATTCATTTTGCCATAAACAAGTAAAAACAGCCACAGATATCATGATTCATTACAATAAAGTGCAAAATGGATATTAAGTGAAAGAATTTTATCCTCAAGTACATTTCTCAGATCAATGAGCTTCGCCTTCAGGCCTTTGCAACAGTTTGCATGCATGGTGTAAACATCATCCATGTTTGGGCTCCTCTCGCAGAATCCCCCAAAATACTTCGTTTCCAAGAACATAAATTTCATGCCCCTTGTAGCAAATCTGATTATGAGTTTGAGAATATTTAAGACGACCTACTCTTTCTGGCCTGGAAAAAAGCGTCTTGACAGATACCAATCTCTGTAAAATCTGATGGTTCGTTCATTGAAACGGATGTACATGAACCCTGTGTTGGCATCGCTCTAGACATCCAAAGGGTCGCCATTGTATTTGTCACATGTCATTTGTATGTCTGCATCTTCTTCCAGTCTTGCAAAGGGATTTCGCAGCCACATTTTCAGCGTCCTGTACAACAAAATGAGGCACAAATTAGGCAAACGTCAATATGCCACGCAAACAAAACCCCAACCCAAACTATAATATGCCTTCAAACAATTCCACTTATCTTCTATTTAATTTCACTAAACTTTTCAAAATATTCCAAAATATAATATTTAAAATTTTCAAAATACTCCAAAATCTACCATCAATATAGAAATTCCAAAATCAACCATGAGAATATTGACTATGTCAAAGTGCCATAGATCCATCTGTATTAACGAGTGCAATGTGATGTCGAAAAGAGCCATGACCTTTGAGCTAGTTGAATTTGTAGCTCAGACATTATGATACTCTTCATCTACTACTTTCATAAAGGTTTCACTTGCATGTCATCCACATAAGCAACAAAATATTGAAGCGAAATAGTCATTAATTCCTCATGTTCACATATTCTGCATGCTATAATCAAATCCATTATTTGGTCAGAATAACATAGTGATATTCAGAAATATATATTTGGAAATTTCTCCCTTTTTACAATAATAATGATTTGTTTCCTACATAAAACTAGTTAAACTAGTTTCTCGTCATTGTTAATAAAGACACCCTTTTCATGCACTGCAGCTTTTTCCATATTTTCTTTCGCAAAATGGAAACCTGTGAAATTATCTTTTCTGATCTCAGAAAAATTTTGATGGACATCTACTATCGAACTTCCAGTCGTGTCAAGGTAGACAAGAATTTTTCTCATATCTCAAAGCCTTTTTAGTAATATTAAAATGGAATTATTAGCAACCCTAAAAATTCATATGCTATGTAAATTTGAACACGTATAACGAAAAGAGTGATTTAACTTCTGGAA